>CAFUXE010001581.1:380650-398462 GCA_903364295.1 Serranus cabrilla | reverse complement strand
CCTCACACACACACACACACACACACACACACACCGCCCACGTTTCAGTACATTCCAGGAGATTTGAGGAAGACCAGAAATAAGCAATCCCTTCACACCTATTAACGCCACCAATAAAGCTGTGTCTATTCATGAGCTGTTTCCATGGAAACAATGGACACCCGGTTTGATTTGGATGTGGCGGTGGGAGGCGGATCGTCCTCGGGGAGCTGAAGGAGCTGGCCAGAGAATATATATGATAGATGAATCACTGTGGCATCAGCGGACGAGTTTAATCAGTTTACGTTTAGTTTAGTATTTAGATTTATTTTAAAGCTTAATCAGCTTATGGTCTCAATTTTTAGTTGAATGTCTTCTTCAATACAACATGTTGTTTTTTTGTAAAATATTGTCCTATTTAAATACATTTTAAAACAAGCTTAATGAGTTTATGGTCTCAATCATCAGTTTCAAGACACCAAATTACAAAATGATGTTTTATTTTTAAACTATGGTCATATTTAGATTGTTTTAAGTCTTCTTCGATACAAGATGATGACGCCATTTAGAGTTTTTTTGAGTTTATGGTCTTGAATGTCTCCTTCAATACAGCTGGATGTTGGAAATTATTGTATATAAATTATTTAAATAAATAAAAGCTTAATGAGTTTATGTTCTCAATCACCACTTTCAAGTCTTCTTCGATACAACATTTTTTTATTTTTAAATTATGGTCATATTTAGATTGTTTTTCTCTAAGTTTAATGAGTTTACGGTCTCTATTGTTAGTTTTTAAGTCTTCTTCAATAGATAAGGTTTGTTTTTAGGCGATTGCGGTAAGTGGGATTTTGCGGGAAAAAAGTGCCCCAGGCTGGTCGGTTAAGTGAGGAGGGAGTGAGGAGTCAGCAGACAATAAGATACAAAACAGTCAATAAAATGTGTTTTTCAAAGACTGGGAATAATGGAGCATACAGTCAGATGCGTGCACAGAAAATGTGGAACTGGGACAAGGCTAATGATTCACAATCACACATGCAGATAGTCCTGAATTGGTACTAAAAATAAAACATTTTTAACACCAACCATGCAAGATGTATCAAGCCACACATTTGTGGGCAGTGTAAATAGCCTGCAGACACACACACACACACACACACACACGTACCTGTCCTGCTGCTGCAGATTACCAACTCGATTAGTTGATGACTCAAAAAAAGGTTTTTGTGTGTGTGTGTGTGTTTTACAACTTTACACACAAGCTTAAGGTTTTAACGAACTTGCAGCGTCTGTGATTTCACTCTTATGGAACGCTGCCAATCATTTTAGCAAAAGTAATAAAGTAATATCACTACGAGCCATGCAACTTCTTATCAAATTAGATACATTTCGTGAGAGCCAAACAAAACTGCCACATCAGCAGGGTGACGGTCCTGACGCTTAATCTGCTCTGGCACATAAACAGGATTTACTTTACTTTAGATTAAATTATAAAAGCTCTCAGAGAAGAAACAGCTCAAGAGCAGAGTCACAAATACTTCATGGATCCCCGCAGGGAAACTGCTTTGTTACAGTTGCTGCTGTGTAAGAAATAGAAATAAGTATGCAAATAAAATTAAGATTTCAAAAAGTGTGCTGAACCAAATATATGAATGCAACAAGTCTTTAGTAAATAAAGATATGTACAAATAGAAATATAGAATTAAATTTGAAGTTAATAGAGGTATGTATAAATAGAAATAATAAAATATATATGGACATATAGAAATTAATATGAAGTAAATATGAAATATAGGAATAAATATTAAGTAAATAGAGATATGTACAAATAGAAATAAAAATAGATATATGGAAATATAGAATGAAGGAAATAGAGATTAAAACAGAAAGAAATATGAAAACATAAAAATTAATTTGAAATATAGAATTAAATTTGAAGTAAATAGAGGTATACATAAATAGAAATAATAAAATATATATGGACATATACAAATTAACTTGAGTACATATGAAAATATATAAATAAATTTGAAGTAAATAGATATATGTATAAACATAAATAAATACAGGTATTTGGAAACATAGAAATACATTTGAAGTAAACAGATATCTGAGACATTTCCAAATAAAAATATGTAAAAACAGTGACAAATTGAATTAGTCTGTATTGCATGGATTAATTATTATAAATTAAGTCATGAATTATATAACTTTGGATTATAAGAAGTATAAAAACATCCTTCTGCTCATGCACCAGCGATGCTTCCACTGAGAAATATTTTCACATACTGTATGTAAATATATATATAAACGCTACTATACCTCCGAGGAAAGTGGAGCGACAGTCACACTCCAGTCTAATTATAACAAACACACTAATTAACTGAGTGTTTCTGTTCCACAAGAAAAGGTTTGCGATTAAAGAATAAATGTGCTGAGAATAAAAACTTCCTCCTGTTTCCATGGAGTTCATGTTTGAACTATTATGCAACTGATTTATTTCTTACACAGATGAAGCCGTGTGCTAATTAGCCCGTGGATAATGAGTAGATGTTCATTATCACTGCTTATCATCATTTGTCACTCCTGGAAACCCGATGACAGAGTTTAACGATCAGGCTGATGTGGATTTTTCTTTTTGTCCATACTTGTTTTTTTTCCCTCCGTACTCCTGAGAAATGAACGGAGAACAGAAAGTTTTCCTTCGAGAAAACCAGCCGGGATAATGAGGAACTGCTGGTCGCCATGGTGACTTGACTTACTAAGTCAAAAGAGTGTGTGGGTGTACGTTTGCATGAAGTGTGATCAATTAAAAAGTGGCATGCAGAGGAACAGAACAGGAGCATGGCGGAGGGATGTGATGTGAGTTCATGTGTGACTGGAACGCAGCGATTTCCGTTTGCGTGTTTCACAGAAACGCAGAGAGGAAACTCAATTATTCCACCTTGGCAGAAAACTGTAGACTTCCAATGTTTTGGTCTGATCATCTCCTCTGTGTTCAGACATTCAGCCAGAACCCAACAACTGTAACTACATTTCTGTTTTAATATTTGTATTTTTGGATGATTTTTGCACATCTACCTGGCCAATAAAGCTGATTCTGATTTAAACACAAAAATAAACAGTTTTGCATGACTGATATTGATATTTACTCCCTCAACGTATCACACAAGACAGTAACAGTAATACTCAATCAAAAATGATAGGAAAATACAATCTTTTGACGTTGTAGAAAATGTGTGGCCTTCGGAGGAACTGACCAGAATAAACTGCATGAAACTATTTTGATTATTGTCCTGAATGCTGGATTCAAAGGGACAGTGTTATGATTTGCAATGTGCTAAAAACACAGGAGCTAACTGAACCATTTCATACATTTTAATTATCATATAAAACACTGGATTGACCTGGACAGTATCGTGATTTGTAATGTTTTGGGGACAGTGAAGTTTAGCAGATTATATCAAATGTTCAGATTCTTTCATTTTCAAGGAGCGCAGGAAGAAGCTGCTTTGCAAACATTGTGAAAAAAGTCAAATAATGCTTTCAATAGCCTGCACAGTGATAGTGTCTAAATCTAAAGAAAAACGAGGCATTTACCTGGTCTATATAGAAGGCCGTCCCTGAGCGGATCTCTCTCCTCTGTTTCAGGTCTGTCTCTGTCGTGTCCCTGGACAGAGCCACGTACTCCACTTCACGTTTGGTCAGCTCCTGTTTAATAATCAGGGAAAACTTCAGCATTCAGAACCCATGGGAGAGTTGCAGGCTTTGTTTTGTTTTGTGTGTGTCCTGTGTGTACTCACGAGGTACTGCATGGCTATGGATCGTCTCAGGGGTCCGGGGGGACCGATGAGAAACACGTCCTGGCCCAGAAGGTCTTTCTGCATAATCCATCGCAGGTGCTGAGCCACTGTCTGAGGTAAGGAGTCTGAAACTAGCAAAGAAAATACAGTTTAGGTAACTTTTCTTTCCTCTGTTCCTGCAGATATACTGATGTCTCCAGACGTACTGTGTTTGAGAGGAACCAGCTCTGGATTCCGGGGTGTTTTCAGTTTGTAAGAGATTTCTCCAATCGTCACTGTGTCACCTGCAAACAGAGAAATCAATGCATGAGGAGATCTATTGATATTTAACTTCCATTTGGTGTTAGCCATCTTTGAGACACCTTTGACACGGTAACAATAAAAAACAAGTGGTTAATAAACTGATGGATCTCATATATATTGTGCCTCTCGTGTAACAATCATGTTTAGAGACACAGAGCAAAGCAAACTTTTCTTTTTTTTTAAATATATGTTGAAAATATTTTGAATTGCTAAATGGTATGAAAGATATTCTGTCTGCTGCACAATTGGCCTTTTTCAGAAGTCCCAAAAGGAAAAGCAAAGGCTTAAATAATACAATGAGTTATAGCTGAATTATTTTAAGCTTCTTCCCTTTCAAGTTCCTGACTTTGTCGATGTTGGTCACATTACCATGACAAACTGTGGAGACTTTAACTGAGTTCAGGTTTTGCTTTTATAAATACTAAAATCCACCTGCCTGACAGTGACAAGTCTAAGCTCTATAATGTTACCGTTTTGGAGGGACTGTGAAGACACACACTAAAAACTCCTTAGCTTTTAGTAGGCACTGCTCTGCCCTTATAAATTATGCATCAGGGTGATTATTCATTAATGTCATTATATACCTTTTATACAAAACAATAATACACAGTATTGTTTGGGACGTGCAAAAAGAGCAAGAATACAGCTCAGGCTTGTTTGGATACGAAACCGTTGCAACTTGGCAAACAAGCAGTTTCTCTTCAAGCCGTTTTCCCAGGAGAAATGTAGACTTGGAAAACCTTTTTGGTGTGAATTTTAGCCTGTTTGGCAAATAGAAATAGAAAAGCATAAAAGAGAAAACTGAAAAGCCAAAATACATGTATGAAGCTTCATTTGAAAGCAAACATAACCTAGTTAATAGTTAAAAACACAACCTAAATTGTTTGGTCCTAATCTAGTATAATAACATAAATTCTAAATAATAATAAAAACAAGGGCATGCTTTATGCCATAACTTTGCAAATCAATAACTCCGTCTACATCTTGTCAACCACACCTGTATACAGTTACAGACTGAACCTTATGGGAGTAAGAAGTACAAGTATGCACTGCTGATGTCACTTCTGGCTGCCATCTTTCTTTGGCCAGAAAAAAAATGCAACACAAGAAACGCACGAAAACATCTCTGCTGTGCAGCACGCGGCATTATTTTGTGGCAGTGTGATAATAAAAGTCTTTGATCAACCTGGAAATGTCATTAAAACAGCGGTAAGTGTCACTAAACTACCTGACAAGTTTGTTTTGTAGTTATCTTTGAAAGAAAAAAGGAGGTAAAAAAAAACATATGTTTCTGCATTTGTGGCTAGGCCTACTTAGCTAAGTTAATTATCATTGCAAACATTTCAGATATGGAGACTTTTCTGTTCGTTTAAAGCTAAAACTTGGGCAAATTGGTGACATAACTTGACATGGTCATTTGCATAGATTAACCTTTCACCTACTAGCTAGGTAAATGTTTCAAGCAATGCTTAAAAATAGCACTTTTTTAATCTTGTTGTGCTCAAACTACTAGCTATTAATTACTAGCATTTTGTCGCTTTTAAACCACTTATTTCCATTGATGTCCAGTAAAGTAGCTAACGGTTGCTAATTATGTATGCAGCTACTTAGCAACTACCACAGCTAACATGTACTTGTTTGTGACTACAAATTGTCTGTTTCCGACTGAAAACAATCTGAAACACGTGTCCGTGGTGGCACACCTGTGCTGGACCGGGCAGGTTTACCTGAGGACGTGTTGAGAAGTTTGACCTCATGAGATCTCCACATCCAGCCGTCTCTGCCCAGAACTGCACCCAGAATGTTGCGCATTCTTCGGGCAGCGACAGCCGCCGCAGTGCCGCGACATAATATCTGGGAGTGCATACTTAGAAACTATGCTGTCGACATTCAAAACATGCTGTGAAATAAAGTCCACACGCTTCTTGTCAGGCTATGTCCTCACCGGCCTTTTTCCCATTTCATAACATCTGTCAGCTCATCTTGTGGGAGTCGGAAGATAATAAAAGAGGGACAAATGGGTCCGCAGCTAAAGTCTTCCGGAGTAGTTTTTTTGTGTTCCAATCGTTCCGGCATAGTATTTATAAGATTAATAACCCCGTAATGCAGCTATAACAATTATTGCTGGTTTTATTTTATTTAAAAAGCAGTTTGTGTTTTTTGTTTCTTTTTTTTTAAACCTAAAATGTATGGCAGTGTTGGCAGTGTTTTTCCACTAAAAAAATAAAAAGACAAATAGCAGCAGTAAATTACAATATAATCCATTTTTCTTCCTTTGTGTTCTTTATGCTCCACACCTGCTACGGTTATACTGTATTATGTTGTATGGTGATAATTTTCTGAATTCAAATTTCCATATTAAAATGTAAGTAATGAATCTATGTGTATAGACCACATATAAGAAAGGTGGTGCTCCAATCACGAAAAAATAAATAAATAATTCTAACGAAACATACAGCACCTCAATAAAGCCCCAGAAATAAAAATAAAATATGACAGTTTTCTAAATTAAAATACTAATTAAAATGAATAAAATAGCCAATTTATGAAGTGAGTAAAAAACTACAGTAAAAAAATATTTGCCAATAAAATTAATGAATAAAATAAGTGAATAAAATAGAGCAAATAATAGTGTTGGCTATTTAAATGATTATGACCGGGGGGAAAATCTGTGATTTCATAAATTGGGAAGGGCAATAATAACTAAATCAGTGACGTCATTTCCAGCACAGCCTCACGCACGTGTACGCGCACATATATATCCCTCACACACACAGTTTCACTCTCACACACAGCTCGCGTGCGTGCTTCCCCGCCGGGCCGTGACAAACCGTGTAAGCGGGTTTGACATTTATCACGTGGAGCGCTGATAGGCTCGGCCCCCGGAGCCGCGCGGCGGAGGGACGGGAGCGGGCAGGGCAGGAGGAGAGGGGTGGTGGTGTCGTGGTGGTGGTGGTGGTAGTGGAGGAACGACAAGGCGAATTAAATCCCATCTATCCAGTGCGCATATGAGTGGTGTAAAGGCAGCGAGGCAGGTTGTGAATCCCTCCACCTTTCCCTGATTCGGTTCTTTCTCTCCCCGGAGCGGACACACAGAGATCCGGGACTATGGAGGACCATTACACCCGCAGCCCTGCCTGGGAGGAACTGGTGGTTAGTAATTCAAAAACTGGAGACTTTTTTTTCCATCCCTCCCTACGAGTTCCGCTCAGTTTCCTTCAAAGAAAGAAAAACAATTAGACGTTTTTATTATAGGGTAACGCGCTCTTTTGTTTGGAGGTGTAATTACGAGTTTGTGCCGCCGCTATCTTACACTTTGGAGGTGTTTCATCCTCTTTAATAGCCTCTTCGTGTAGCGTGTTTCCTCTTCGTGAGTGCCGTGTCGTGATTGTGCTGCCTCTTAAAACCGTTTGCATTTCATTACAGGATGTCTTCAGGGTTGGTTCTGGTAAAAACAAAGTCCAAAACATGGATAATGTTTAGGTAGACTGTACATTAATGACTCTAAATTAAAAAGTATTTGGATTCCTTTGGATTTTACGGGCAATACTACGGCGTTTATACTCGGATGAAATAGTAAAGGGGGGGCTTCCTCTTCTCCTCTCTTCTCCTATTTACTGATTTCTTCTATATATAAACATATATAGAGAGAAATATTTCAGATGTTTCCCTTCCTATTTCCTTGTGGAATCCAAGTCCCATCGTCTTACCCTCGGTTTGGAAATAAACTTAGATTCTTTATTGAATTTAGTTGTTCAGTTGCATCAAGACCAGGAGTCACTTACAAAGACTGGGATAAGATCTTGTTAGAAAAAATGTATTTTTGGTGGGAGAAATCCGAGCAAGTTGAGCATCTAAGGCTCAGTGGGCTAAATTATAGATTATTATAGTATATGTTGTCCTTAAAGTATGTAAAAATGGAATTAAATGAATAGGGAAGTTATTATAATAAAGATATTGTTGTCTTTTTTATGGATTACCACTGTGCAGCTTTTTAAATTATTTTTGATTTAATATTCTCTAAAATACAGAATATTTGACAGAAAAAAAGTGTTTGATTTGATGGCACTTTTAGTATTTTTGTGGCACTGTTCGGGTGCAGCGTGTGTGTAAAACAGCCGCTAGGGTCTGCCATGCCACGGACATGTCCCCCGGTTAACGGGGTGGATGAGGCGGTCTCTAGCCTCAGTCTGGACTGGCCGCGCTGGCTGGAGCCACAACCATCAGCCGAGCAGGGACTGGCGGGGGTTTTATACGCCGTGGAGCCCATCCCCACTCTGCCGCGACATGCTACATCCCCTATGCGTTTACCAGCCCACACACACTCCAGAAAACACCGCCGTGTTGTTCGCGCAGACAGACAGAGATGACAGCGAGGAGAGACGCCGAGCAGCCGCTGAGCAGCTCTCGCCTCCCGGAGAGGAAGGGAGCGGCGGAGCGGGCGAAGGCTAACCCCGACTGGTTTTATCTCTCCCCCCGACAGGAGCCGGAGAAAGGGCCGGTGTCCGCGGCTGGGGTCCATGCCCATGTGGTGGGGGCTGTCGCCGGCTCCGGTGCTGCGGACGAGTCCTCTGACAGCGAAGCGGAGCAGGAAGGCCCGCAGAAACTCATCCGGAAAGTGTCCACCTCCGGACAGATCAGGACCAAGGTAAGACACATCAGTCTCTTTGTCTTCCCCTGACCTCCTACTCAATAATCAGGTTTGGATTTGGTGCTATCTGATTTGCAATCTGACCTGACCATTCAATGGAGGTGTGTGGGTTTGTTTTGGGGGGTTGTCCTCCTGGTGGTCTTCACTGCTTTGCATTCGGACTAATGGAGGGGTTGTTTTTTTTTTGTTGCAAGAAAACAGCCCACGACTTTATCTATTTTTAGATGCTGCATATAAACAGACCTTTTTCCAGAAGCAGTAAGAAAATATAAATTCACACAAACTTGCTTTAACCTGTTGCACTTGATCTTTGTTTACCTGCAGATTAGTACAACCTCAGTAAAGATGCAACTTATGTGATTTAGGAAAATAAAAAATATGTCTTCTCTCTTCATGCAGCTCAACTGTGATGCCAGTTTGACTTGACAGCATGTAAAGTAAATACATGAAAATGAGATTTGAATCTGTTTTGAAGATAAATAGAGTTTGACATATGTAACATGGGGGTGTTAATGATCCGCTGCATCCCTGCACTGTTGGACGTGCAGGTAAGAGGATGCTGTGCTAATTCTCACCTGTCACCTTAGCTTTCTTGGCCCACTTATCGTTTACACTGTAAACGAGTGCTGTCCTCCAACACCAATGGATCCACTTAATTATTGACTGCTGCCCCACTACACCCCATCTACATTATTCAGTGTGAGGATATATTTAGAGACTTGGGGCACGGGAATGTCTGGCCATACCTTTCATATGCAAATTCCCCCTCCAGTGAGAGCAGTGCTACCTAGAGGATATGCTGCATGGCTGCAACTGATATTCATTTCCATAAATCAAAAGAAAATATGTTTTGTCTGCAAATGAGCACAAGTCTGATGTGAATAATGTGTCTGACGAACACAAAACCCTCATAGTTTAGTTGATTAATGTGGAACAGAAATCCAAGCATATCCTCACATTTCAGCAGCTAAAACCAGCAAATTATTCCTACTTTAACTTTATAAATGCAAGTGATAAATACCAGCTGATATGGCAGTTACAGCATTATTATGTTGTACTCAATCAGGAGCCGGTCTAAAGGGTGATACAAGTGTAAACACAGCCTGTGTCCCTCATCAGCTGATGTTTGTTGACTGTTTTTTATTGTAAGTTGATTTTTCCATGCACGCCGTGCTTCTTTACTCACCTGTCGCCTCTGGAGTTTTGGCAGGAGCTTTAAAGAGAGGGATGAAAGTCGGGTTGATGTGAGTCACGGCGTGCACGCTGACTGCAGTAATGTACGTATACTGTTGGGATGCTAATTGCATCGGCTGGCAGAGAGCCCAGATGGACTTAATCCGTCCTGTCAGACTGTATACAGCCGGCTACATGTCACTCTAGAATTACTCCGTGCTGCTATCACAATAGTAAAAAGCCCTCTGCTGTAATTGTATCAGCGTGTTTAGCACGTTGGCATCATGCTAACAAAGGTCTCAGAGTTGTTGTTGTGTGGGTCAGTGGGTTTTTTCTGTGTGTGTGTGTGCTGAGTTACTAATGGATCATGCAGGCACTGACTCACTGAGTGTTGTTCCACTGGGTTGTTTGCTCAGCTCTGGACTGTGTGTGCATGTGTGTGTGTGCACATGCATGTGTACGTTTGGCCATCACATTGTCTCCGTCCATCCCTCTCCGTCCACTATCTCTGTGGTTCTTCGGTTGCCACAGACAACCACATCTTTCATCCCTTATTGGCCGACTCCGTGGAGATTCTGCCTGCAAGATAGCTGGTTAGGTTGGAGGGGCATGTACCCCACTGTAAGGTCTCATCAGGGTTCTGTTTTGTTTCAGTTTCCAGATCATTTCAAGTGAAACATATCTTTAATCAAAGCAGATAAGGAGTAAGAATGAAACACCAGATATTGTGCAGAAATGTCTAATTTAACAACTTATTTATCACAGCTTTAAAAAACATTTTCCATGGAAGATTGCTTGTTTTTTCACTTGAAACTGGGCAGAAATAGTCACGCATGACGTGGATATTGATGCACTGAAGTGACCTGGTGCTGTCCTCTGTCTGCAGCAGGTACAGTGCCCTATGCAACTGAAATCATTACGGCTATTTGTAGCTAACTTTTCATCGTCGATAGCCACTTATAAACCCACCATGGCAAATCAATGTATTGGCAGCTGTGGATAGTTGTTGTTGTTGTTGTTGTTGTTGTTGTTGTCGAACTGCTGGCTGAAGCACAGATGAGATATTGGGTATCATTTATCCCTGCCTGATGTTCTGTCACAAAGTAATGGGATTTGACCACACGTAAGGGAATATGATATTCCATCATATGGGCAGCAAACACTATCATTTCTCAATGCTTCTCTCATGTTATGGATGTATTTTAGCCATTAAACAAGGTAAAAAAAAACACAATACATACGGTAGAATCCGACTACGTTTTCCTCCAACATGTGAGGTGGAACAACAGTCTTTTCATAGCCTTGTCTCTCCTGTCATCTCCACTCTCTGCCCCCTCTCTGTCTTTTCAGGGTGTGCTGTTGCAGCTGAGGAGGGCTTATAAACTTGTGACTAATACTGTAGCTGTGTGATTGAAAGCAGAGCTAATGGCATACCGGAGTCTTCTGCTGCTGCTGTTCTGCAGAAGACTGGAAAAGCTCTGCAATCCAGATCAGATCGGTACTGAGTCAGGTGGGGTTTGGATAAGGATAAAATTCCTCCTCAGTCCATGTTTCCCATGCATTGGAAGAAGGGGCAGACTGTGACTTACGTTTATGGGAACTTTTTGGATAAATACTCTTGGGATCAGCTTTGGATTGACTCCGTTGGTGGATTTGTTTTTGGCATTAAGGCTTAACTTTATTGAATTTTCCTTCCGCAAGAGAGACATGTCCAAAATGACAACACTGGGTCGAATAAACAATATCCAAATGTTGATTTTTGCCCATTTAGTTGAAGAGGAATATGTAAGCAAAAGGAGGAGGAACATGTCCACAAAGCCTTCCTCAAAGAGTTTTGGTTTCTGCCCACTCAGATGACTTGTACTTCCTATTGAGAAAGCGTGGGCAAACACTCGTTCCCTCTCTTTGTCTCTTCTGAAAGATTGTACTGAGACAATTTGACACACGATGATTCATCTCTATTAATGCGTATCAATGTAGAATCTACAGGCAAAAGGACAAGAAAAAAGTATCCATACTAATACAGATACAAAGTCTTGTTCTGTGTATCAATTAGAGTATAAAAATGGATCTATCACGTAAGACCACATCCTGGGAACACAAACACTCAACAATTAGGTCATGGCAATTAAAGAATATTTAGAAGCAGCCCATTAATAATGCATTTCCCTTTGGCACCATAATCCATTAAGTGCTGTTATTGGAAAAAGTACCAATATTGGTATTGAAATCAATTGTTCTGACCCTGGTAAAGCAAATTTTGAGGTATAACCCAACCTTAATTGAAAGCATTCAGGTTTCCACTTATAATGAGAAGTATTAACCAATCTCTGAACCTGTCAGTTGTTGTCTAATGGTGTGTTAGCATTTGGCATTTCTATATCCATCATCGACTGGCTTCTTGTGAAACAATCCGATCTTAGATGTCGTCTTCTGTCGACTCCAACTCCTTTTTCGCATGTCTAGTTGCTAATTGGACTTCAAACAATGACTGATGCATCAAAGAAGAAGTCTTGGCCCAGATATCTGTTATTGCAATATGGTGGCTGAACTGGAACCCGCCGAAATATTGGCTTTTGTCCCTGTAGGATTAACCATCATCAGACCACTGATAAGTTCCAGGGTTGCGTGATTATGGGTTGTAAGGTTATCAGGACCAACAAGACCAACTAATATGTGTATCATTCATTTGATTTGATTTGTTTGCCTACAACAAAGGCTAACATCAACTCCTTACATTGATGAAGACGAACAGTTTAAATGTGTTGTACCAGTCGTGTTTGGATGCTAAAGATGTAATCTGCCATTGCTGTTATTCTGCTTGCTGAGGGAAGAGTGCAGTGACGTAATGAAGCGTCTCAAGGCTGCAGAAAAGCAAACAGGTTCAGAGACGGTTTGCAAGTCGAACCAGCTGCAAACCAACACCAGCACAAGACTGGGAGAGAACTAGGTTTGGTGGAAAAGGGGTGAAAGAGGAAGGCCTAGATATTTGTTATTGTAGTGTCTGTCTGCTACACTCAAACCTCAAATATTGGCAGTTGTCTCCGTAGGTTAAACCACCATCAGACCACTGCTGATCAGTTCCAAGGTTGTGTGATTATGGGTTGTAAGAAAAGGCTTTATTCCTTTATATCTACTTCTAAACACGTTGCGATGGTCTCCCCCTCCTGTTTGCAGAGATAATAACTGTACAGATATGCATTATAATCCAGTGTGGCGACAAAGCAACATAAAGTTGTGTCCTTCTCTGTCAGAAGCTGTAGCTGAATCTAATTGAGGTAATTGTGTATAAATTGCTGGCCTCAACAACATCCCCTGTACCCACTTGACACATGTATAACTATAACCGTATATGTGGTCCAGTGGCACAAAGGAGATCACAGACAGGGGAACTACCCCTTCCCAACGGCTGGATTGTAATTTTCCCATCACTATGGTGAAATTTTAGCATGTGGTGGGAGTTGGAGGAGGAAGGGTGCAGAGATACAATTACACCCAGCAGAGAGGACAATATGCAGAGACAGCTCCAGGAGAGTGCACGGAGAGAGTAAATTGAGAGATTCAGCCCTGGTCTCTAAAAGACTTGATTGTTCCGGCTCTGCAGGCACTCCAGTCCCACTCAGGGATGACAGATGAGTCTGTAATGGAGGTATAACGGAGTCTAACTGCAAGGAATGATTCCTGAGACAGTGGGCTCCTCTCAGCAGCCGCTCATCATCCACTAAAACTAAGGACAGATAAGTAAGCAGTCTTCTTCATGAAGCGGCCAATTACATCCACAGCAGTTTAGTCTTATCGGTCATGAGTTGAAATTGCCAGACAGGGATCGGTTTTCTTCTGGAAAGCTGACATGTTTCTCTTTTTCTGCTGCAAGTGTGCAAGCAAAGACCCTGGTTCTGAATCAGGAAGATGGATGTGTGTCTTTCTCTTCGGTCTGAGGTCCTTTATTTGCAGATGATTCCTTACAAGATAGATAACACACCACCCTCGTGTGTGTTCCTTGGAATAGCCGACACTTCTATAGTCTTAGTTATTGGAAAGAACAAATAAAGAGACACATATGATATTATCTTTAGTGTAATCCATACAGTGACTCGTTGGAGTCTCACGCTGACCACAAGTCTCCAGCAAGTCTCTGTTTCTGCCCAAGAAATAGGAACAAAACCCCACACAAAACCACACACTTCAGCTTTCGTGCAGATTAAATTGAGTAACTCATAAACATCCGTAAACAGAGGATGGATTTAGTATCGAGGAAGCGTTTGACAGACAGAAGATGAGTAAGTTCCCGTTTAAATTTTCACCAGAATAAAGTTTTCACAATCATTCAGTAGAAAAGTTGACAGCGCCTGTTCGATAAAAAGATTAATATGTAGAGCGGTGGTCATTTCTTTACTTTGATTACTAATTTTTAGTCTTTTTAAAAACGATTTATGTCGTTAAAAAAAGAAATATATTTGTGTTTTTGACTAAATAAAACAGCACGTTGGACTTTGACTATTTTCTGGTGTTTTTGGCGACATTATTATACAATTTATCGTGAAGATATTTAAAAGATGAATCGATAATAATGCAGCCCTATCCAAGTTCCTGTTTCACTGAATGATTAATGATTTAACTCTAACTCACTACAACTCACAATCACAATATTCAGGACTAAATTATCAGCTCTGTATCTCTCTGAGACTCGCCATTTTAACAATCTTTAACCTTTGCATTAAACTCTTATAAGATAATTACAGTAACCAGAGAGGGAGGTGGAAAGTCAAGCATTTTTATCAGATTAATTAGATAGAAACCCCAGTGAGGCCCAGAAGGGACAGGTAATTGGTTTAGGGCACAGCGCTCCGGGGCTATAAAGTAAGAGAGAGATCCCAAAGGAAGCCTATTGGAGACTGGAGTTAGCCGGAGCTTAAGTTCATAGATGGTGAGGTCCTGCATGAACTAGCTGTTTGTCTGGTTATCGTCAGAGGCAGGACGTCGTCTGCTCTGCTCTCTTCATTTAACCTTCCAGGGAACTCCTGCTCCGCTCTTATCCACCAACCACAGCTGCTGGACTCATTTAAACCGCCTTTGTCCATTGTATAAGCCTGCATGTGTGTGTGTGTGTGTGTGCTGTTTAGAGTGTGTGTGTCACCCTGTCAGTGGCCAGGCAGAGTGTGGGTGTAAGGTACATGGTGCTCAGGTTACTCATTGCTCTCTGGCACAGGACTCGCTCTGTGTCTCACAATTTAGCAGAAGAGAGGAGCCGTGCACAGAGGCGAGCTGAGGGGCTATTTATAGATCACTTCTGGCCTACTTGGCAACAGGAAGGAGATGAAGACAAGGAAAGGAACTATGGAGGCCAAGGAGGGACAAAAAAGAAAATAGAACATCCAACTAGAGCAAAGTGACTCGTGCTGCTCCGGCGGGGCAGACACCATTAAAGTTCCACTTTGTGACTTCTGTGGTCTCAAACTTTCTCTTCAGACTCTGAGAATAAATCCGTCCCTCACGGTGCAGTCGTGCAGTTTGGAGGAATTTCTGTCAGTATAATGAAGATGACGTAAAACACAAAGCAACTACTGCCCGCTGTGGGTGGTAACACAGCTTTCCTGAAGTCCACACGGCTGCTGGATATCTGCTGCAGAGTTTTCAGGACAGTTACCCTCTTCATTCATCTCTCACCTAGAATACATGTCTGTGTTCATGTGAGCGTGCATGTGTTTGCATGCAGGGAAAAGCCTTTAACAACAGCATTTATTCCATTTCCTTGATTACAGTTTCCCCCACTAGTCAACTAGTGTAAGAAAAAATTCTCACTAGTTAACTTGTCAGAGTGTCTTTTTACTCGTTACACACATTTTCTTGAACTAGTTCACTAGTAAAGGCAAAAATGTTCACTAGCAAGTTAAAGTCTAGCCAGTAACAAGAGTCAAAGATATTTTGACCTCACTCAAAAACTTTTGACCTTACTAGTTAACTAGTGAGGTTAGAAAAGATTCAAACTAGTAAACTAGTCAGCATTTTAGCCTTGACTAGTTAACTAGTGGGAGAAAGCATGCTTAACGAGTTAACTAGTGAGCATTTTAGCCTTGACTAGTTACCTAGTGGGGGGAAACTGGTTTAACTAGTCAACAAGTGAAAGAAAGTTTGCTTAACTAGTTAACTGGTTAACGAAAGTGTGGTTGAATAGTTAAGTATTATAGTAAGAATTTTAGCCTTGATTAGTTAAATAGGGAGAGAACGTGTGTTTAACTAGTCAGGCCAAAATAGACCAAAACTAGTTAACTAGTGGCTGCATGTGGCAGCTAACGTGCTAACTAGTTTTGGTCTATTTTCAAGGCTAGAATGGGTAAAATGCTTATTAGTTAACCACACCTTCTCTCATTAGTTAGCTAGTTAATCACACTTTATTTCACTACTTAACTAGTTAAACACACTTTCTCTCCCTAGTTAACTAGTCAAGGCTAAAATGCTCACTAGTTAACTAGTTAGGCACACTCCCCTCAATAGTTAACTAGTTAAACAGGCTTTCTCCCACTAGTTAACTAGTCAAAATGCGTACTAGTTTACTAGTATGTATCTTTTTTAACCTCACTAGTTAACTAGTAAGTTCAAAAGTTTACAAGTGAGGTCAAACTATCTTTCACTAGTGTTACCAGCTAGATTTTAACTAGCTAGCTAGAGAACTTTTTTGCCTTCACTAGTTAAGTCGTTGAAGAAAATGTGTGTAACTAGTCAAAAGACATTCTGACTAGTTAACTAGTTGAGCATTTGCCTTACAATAGATCACTAGCAGATGAAACTGATCTCTGTAACCCCGACATGTTTAATCATCTGCCTGCTGCTGCGTTTCTCTCACACGTTGATTATCGTGGCGGCCAAGCTGCTGAGTCCTTATAGGGAAGTCAGCCTTTAGGTATTTCACCTCAATCCACCGCAGGAATGTGTTCTCCAGGCCGTACCTACGGAAAAGGAAGCAGGGAATGAGTGTAGGTAGGCAGCCTTAGTGTGTCCTCTTCCTGTTGTGTTTTTACCCCCTCAGTCATCGTCTCACAGGACAGAACAACACCAGGATCTCTGCACCTGAGTTACAGATATTACTTCTCTTTACCATGGCGGATAATCCGTTTTAGTTTGAGAGAAGATTTGAGATTTCTGACTCTGAGATTCCTGCACAACTCCAATCTGCCTCTAATTTAGTTTCACAGTAACTAACAATAAGATTTTAAGATGATTACATCCAGATAAAATGTACAGACTCTACAGAATCACTGCTGTTTTTATTATTTTTGCAAAAAGGAAACACTAGAAATGAGGGCTCCCATTTTTAGGATTTTTTGACAAAAAGATGAATGTTTTCATTATTTTCTGAATAATTTTTTGTCTATATAATGTAAAGAAAGCCTGTAATCATCTCACTGAGCAGCAGGTGAGTTTAGAGTCTATTGTCTTAAACAAACACAGAGTTTACAGTCATATGAAGAAGGTTTTTGCTTAATGAACGACTTCAACAGTTGCTCAAAAGTAACTTTCTGACTAACTTTCTACAGTCGCAGGTTTTTATCAGCTGCAGCTCCGATCAGCAGAGATGGAAACATGACACCTAACACGACTCTTTGTCATCTCACACACAAATATTCTATCAATCTCTGTCCAAGAAGCTCCAAATCAGTCTGCACCAAGTTTAAAAAGACTTTTGGAAAGTTTAAAAACTAAGAAGTAACCCAGCAAATTTTGCTGGAAATATCCTATAATTCTTGCCGCTGTTGTTGACTTTTAAAATGTTTTTGTGACCTTAAATTTAATGCATTCTGTTCTTTTTGAGAAGCAGAAATCTCTGAGAAAGTTATGTCACAACTTTGACTTATTAAAGTTATTTTACAGTATTTACATGTCGCTTCATCCACTGTGACATGCCAGT
>CAFUXE010001581.1:313587-324030 GCA_903364295.1 Serranus cabrilla | reverse complement strand
GGTCTAACGACCTGATAGCCTCTGTCTTCAGGTCTCCCACCTCCAGCACCGTCTCCAGCTCCAGCTCTGGACTGTCCTCTGAGTATCCCAGCTGTGAGAGCGTGACAGATGAATATGCTGGCTACCTCATCAGGGTCCTGAAGAAGGAGGGGGGCAACAGGGAGCTGGTCCTGGACCAGTATGCGAGCCGTTTGGCCTATCGCTCCATAAAATTGGGCTTGGCTCATGCAAGTCGCAAGATCAAGCAGAGATCCTCGAGCACCCGCCTCCACTCGTCCAAGTCGCTGCCAGACGAGTGGAAAGCTTCTGGTAGTGAGGCCTCGACACCCAAGGACAGAGTGGAGTCAGCGGTCTGTCCCCCAGGCCAGGACGCTCAGTGCTGCTGCAGGGACTCTGAGGAGCAGGGTCAGAGGGAGTACATGGATCTGGTCAACTTTGCAGAGTCTTTAGCTTACAACATCACCTGCGATGTCACACGCAAGCTGCATCTTTCCTCCGCCCGACTGCCCAAGTCTCTCACTGACTCCTGTCTTTATAAGAAGTCCAAACTCGACGACATGGCAGAGAATCTCATCAGGAACTCCTTCTCATGCCCCCTGTTGTCCAAGGAGGGTAAGAGCAGGCATTACCACAGCACAGGAAGCCTGAATGAAGGAGGCTACAGGAGCAGGGTGATGCAGGTCATCGAGCATTACGCCAGGAAAATAGTTGATGACACTCTGAAGATGAGCCTGGCGTCCGTAGGACACTCATCCCGGGAGCAGCAGAAGACCCACGGCCACGACAGACACTCTCACACCCAGAGGCTGTCTGAGGGGCCGTCACTGGGTCAGGCCCTGGGGGAGAGGACATGCCGGTACTGCCAGGTCCAGGAGTGCCCGTACTGCACCAAACTCAGCAGGCATCACCACCAGCCCGCGCTGCAGAGGAGGAAGAGGGGAGCAGAATGTCAGGCCAGGGCCGAGCGGCTCCCGAGCCTGGAGATTCCCAAGATCCACATCGACCTGGACCACAGGGCCGTGTTTGCAGAAGAGATGGTGTCCATGGCGATGGAGACGGCTAAACGTGAGCTGAGCAACACCAGCCTTAATGCAGACAGCGGCATCGGACATGACGGGACCAGCTACGCCGAGAGCCTGACCGCTGAGATCATGACGTCAGCGCTGTCCAACATCTGCCAGACGGGAAACATCAGGTAATCACACCCAGATTCACAGTTTGTTTGTTCTGTCATATGTTCCTATTATACGACAGGGCCACAGATACATACTGTAGCATCTGAGCAGCTTTTTTTATCGATAAAATCAAAAGTCTTTCTTATAGATGTTTTACCTCTTTCCAAACCATTTTGCTACATTGAGAGAGTTGTCCTCATCCTTTTTTGAAGTTCTCTCCTGTTTGTCTCCTCTGTGCTTGTAGCTTTCCAGGTCGGGAAGCCACCGAGTCCTCTGTGTCCCAGCAGCTGAGTGTGGGAGACGACAGTCTGGGCAGCTGGTCTAACCTGAGCTTTGAGGACGAGCACCCTGATGATAACAGCAGCTTCCTCCACCTCAGTGACAGGTACACGACCACAGGCTGTCTCTTACAGAGCAAATATCCTTTTACCTGACGAGCACACTGCTGATATCTCTCCTTCTGTCAATATTTCACTGTTGTAATAGATAATGAAGAGTCTTTGCAGATTACTGGACACTAAAACCATAAAGCTGTTTTAGTGTCCATCATGTCTGTCTGGCAAATGATGTGAAACTATTATTATCGCAGTAATATTTACGTAATACACAGTTTTTTAACGTGCATAAAATTAAATGACAGGGGAATTTAATTCTTGGTTAATTTTAGCTTTTTTTCTTTTAGCATTTTTACCAGCAGTCAGAGTTACTGAAACCCTGAGCTGAGAGCTGGGTGCAGTTTGTCTTCCGGTGTTTCCCAGAAAGTATGCAGTGATAATTTCTTTGATATGATGACAGCTGCTGTTGCCGTCATCTCACAGGAGATAGAGTTGCTTTTTCCAACAGGGTGGCAACAACAGGTGCACATAGTGTGCCCACTGTGTTTCTTCATCTCTTTAAATGTGAGCCATCGACTCACTGGTTCTATAAATATTAAAGCATTATAAGAGAGATAATAAGTTATATGGCTATTTTAAAGGAAATATTTCATTTAAGGCAACATTTCATGTGGAGCAGTCAGTGTTGATTGTAAATATAGTTTATTCCACTAAGTGCATGTTTTACTGACCAAGAAAGCCGAGTTATCCAGCTCACAGAGTCGTGCCAGCAGTGCCTACATGTACCACGATGCATTGCGTGCAAACTGTTCATGCCAGAATGTGAAGCTGAGGGTTATTATTTCCTCTATACTTAGTAATTGATTAGCTGATAAAATGGCAGTGAAAACCAGCATGAAATGAGACACTAATAAGTCTATTTTTCACTTTTTCATGGCAGTGCATCTTCACTCCTTCTGTTTTCACCCTTCACAATAAAAGCCCAACTTAATGCCACTTTACATTTAGCTTAGAGGCAACTCAACACAAAAAATATACAATAAAGTAACAAAAATACTGACCCGTCATCTGCCCTCTCCACTCTATTCAAGAAAGTTGTCCAAGAACTTTGGGAGAGAAACTTTCATGCACAGAAGTGAGATGTCTTTTCTTATTGAGACCGTAGCTAGTGTGCAAAACAAGCAAGGAGAAATAGTTTTTTACAGGAATCTAGACCACAAACAACCCCGGCTACCAAAGCTGGTCACATCAGATGAAGGCTCAGATGACAGAAGAACATTCGAAACTCAGTTTTCCCCAGTGAATGTGGTGCACACTGAATCTGAATCTGAATCTGATCCACTTTAGAGGTGGTTACTTTTAAAATGTCAACACTGGTCACAGGTGAGGTAGAAACTTTCAAAGTGGCATGTGTGAAGATCTAAGCTGAACAGTTGAATTCTCCGAGGGGAACTGGTTTAATGATCCAGTTAGAGGCAGTTAAATAAATTTAGTAGTCCTGGACTCTGGACCTAAAGAATGAGGTTATCACTGAAATCATGCGGTGTCAATTTGTGCTCGTCGTCTCCTCAGACCCAGAGCAGCACAGGACAGTCTGTTATTGTCAGTGTTTCGCAGTGTCTCCTGTGGTTCCAGCTTGATGGGAGGCTTCCCAAGGTCAGCACAGGGCACAGTGTATATATTGTTTTGGACCCTCATTTAGACTTCAGCGCCAAAATGCAATTTTCTCTGATTTGTGCAACTGTTGCATTATGCTGTATGTGAGCTCTAACGGATGTGCTGTTTAAGGTTTAATGTAGCAGAATCTGCAGCCAAGTTCTTCCCAAAACGTTTGTGAAACACACCACAGGAAAAAGCACCAAGTAGTAGTTGTGACAGAATTGGCCCGCTCCCTCTTGGATTGTCACTGTTTGTGTGTATGTATGCAGGAGAGAGGGAGTGTGGGGTTGACTGAGTGAGTGACACGGTCTCATGCATGCTCGGTCTCTGGGAACGAGGCTGTTCTGGCAGAGGCTGGTATCTCTATGGAAGCAAAACTGACAACATTTAAGATTCTTTCCCAAGATACCGAGAGAACACAATGTGTTAGCATCTAGTTATTTTGGCCCATCAGGGCCAAGTTAATGTATCATAATATTTTCTAAAGGTGTGTCTGAGAGTGCTCTCTTCACTTCAGGCCCTGTTTCTACAGGAACAAAGTCCACCATGTGTAATTCATTAGACTCTCTTCAAAGCCCTCTGCAGCCGTATCCGCCCAGCAGACGGAATAACGGAAGAAAAAAAACACCTCGGAGGGCTCACTGACACTCTGATTGACTAAATGAGCGAGCTCTCACCATGTGTCGTGAGTCAAACCGAAGGGAGAAAGCTGAGGTAATGCAGATTAACGGAGGTATTTTTAGATATCACAAACGTCCCTCCCTTCAGCTGTACGGCGAGCGCCGCACGCCACAGTGTGCAGGTTCCAGCCAGCCGACTAATCATTGACTAATTACAGTGAGAGTGTGTGTTGTTGTGCCTCGGTTGCCAGCGGGTTGTCCTGGTGGAACCCACAGGATTAACGGGACCATGTGAGGACAAGACTGTCATGATCTCACATTTAAGGCATCACAGAACAAATAGTCTCGATCAACATTGCAGATGAATCAGTTGGACGTACGGTGGAAAGATCTGCTCAATTTGTAGAACCCTTCCCTGTTTTAAAGCCCACCTGTTATTTAAGGATTATCCCACATGCCAGGAATGGTCATCAACCTGAGTCTGATGTGTTGAAGTGACATGAATCAGCGTTCCCACACATCCTGCAATGACCTGTACGTTTAGAGACTAGTTTTCCACTCTTGGGAATTGATTAAAATGAGCAGATATCCTGGAAGTAATCAATGTTGTCCAGGAAAAGTGTAATTGTATTATAGCCCCACACTTACCTGTGTAAACCTAGGCCTTATCAGACTCACTTTTCACTCAGCCAGTCTGGCTGCTCACACCAGACACAGAGCTGAACTTACTTGCAGCAGATTTCTTTTTTATTTTGCTCATTTTTGGCTGCAAACATCGGATCTTCTGGCTTCCAGAGCGTTCAAAGATACAACAGAGTCCTCCACATGATATAAGATCGCTGCCTTGACACACTTTTAACCAAAGACGACAGAAAAGTATGAAAATGACGTATTTTACAAGTATATTTGTATATGTTGCCACATTCCTTCACTCCAGACTGGACACAGGAGTTAAAAGGAGAATGAAAACTTTATTGTAAAGTAAGTAGTGATGAGTGTAGCTGTCACCTGTCATGAACCTGTGACACATCATCATGAACCTTAAATCATAAAAAAAGGAGGAATAAAACAGGGATTACCAGGGCGGGTCAGTAATAGGGATGTTTGTGAGCCTGTATTGTGAAGAAAAACTCCTGGATAATTATTGGAACATCTGCAGAAACAGAAACCGCCCCCCGTGTCCTGCTCTGAGTTACTTGCCTTCTCTCTCCAGCAGCAATGGGAACAGCAGTAGCTGGAGCAGTCTGGGCCTGGAGGGGGAGGCGTGTGAGGAGCGCATGTCCTTCTCTCCCTCTGACAGGTTGGTCAGCAGCTAGTTGCCGTAGTAACCTTAACACCTGGGGGTTCAGCCAGAATGGGACAAAGAAAATAGCCGAGTCATTAAATTTACCAAGAAGCCAAAAAGTAAATAAGTGAGAAAGGAAGCGTGTAACGGATCCGTGAGTGGAAAATGTCCGCACCAAATTGGAACCAGCGAGTTGCTCCATCATATGAGAATGATTTATAAGATGGTAAAATGGCATTTTGATTTATACTTTGTCTCATACTAGGAACCACCAGTCCCCTGCATGACCACACAGAGCTCTGAATATAAAGAGAGTTGACATGGCAGAGCTAGTTAATGCTAATGTTTGCATGCAATGTATCACTAAGTTTTGTTGTTCTGCATGGCTTTGTGTCCTTTTGTCGCTTTATAGAATCAATTGTAGTTTTCTTGTATTTTGAAGATGCATTAATGGTGATTAACAGTTCAAACCCACCAAATAGTTCAGATTTGAGTCCTGCAGGTGCTCCTTTAAAACAACACTGAGATCTGCTGCAGCCTTGACAGATATAATCCTTACTGCCTGACATCCTAAACATCCCGTTGTTTTCTCAGGCTGGTGAATGTGTTTTTGCTTCCATTCACGCAGCTGCTTGTTTCGGCTCAGAGCTGAGCAGCACTATCAATCAACGTGTTCATCAGCGGGCGCTCGGAGGAAACCCCAGCATGACACGAGGTCGAGTCTGCCTCTGAACACGAATCCTCTAAACGCAACGAGCTGCCACATTTATGTTATCCTTCAAACGACTTCCATGTTCTCCGGGTTTTATTTCCCGTCAGCACCGTGAATGAATGGATTCAGTTCTGTTTGGCAGCTGACAGCCGCTTCTCAGATGTCAGAGCTTCCCATCTGAAGGCAGCAGCCAGGCCATCAGTGCCAGTATGATCACAGAAAGACTAAACGCCTCCTGTAATGAATAACTTATCTACAGCGTGTTGATGCATGTTGATACTCTGACATCAGCTGAAACCAGCGGCAGAGCTGCTGCAGATTTCTCTGCTGTCAGCAGAAGAATGTAACTGTATAAAACTCTATGTGAAGCTCACTGAAACCTGCAGAGGAGTGGACAGCTGCTGGTCTTTGGCCTCACAAAAGTCAAACCCTGTAGGAAGCAAAGATGAACATGGCATCCAGATATTTTGCCGTAGTGTAATTTGCAGGACTATAAGCAATATTTGTTTTTATTTGATGAAATAACTTGATTTGTCAGGTGTTTGACAGCAGACGTTTCTGTCTGAGTATTTTATCCTTTAACAGCTTCTCAGCTGATTTTTCAGTAAATGAATCCTGTCATGTCATTATGTAAGTGTAAAGTGATGCATACAGAGCATTAATAGGAGATTTTCTGGATACTTTATCACCTGCAGCAGCACATCATGCAGCGCTGAGGACCAGCAGCTGGCTGCCATTAGGTGGCAGGTTTCTCACAGATTCTGATCTGTGGTTTAGTTTCTTCTAAACATGGCAATTAAAAATATCCCAGATTATCTGTTAATCTGATAACGGCTGCAGCATGTCACACTGAGCTGGTTTTGTTAAGCTTTCTCCCATATGTGCCCAAAGACTTAGTGTGATAATAAAAATGAATAAAAATGTGTTCTGAGCCGTTTAAGGTCTTGAAATCTGTAAGTAGCAAACAGTACAACTAACATTTTTATGTGATCTAAAAAGAAAGGAAAAGCACTTATGTTTGCATATCTTTGAACTTTTTTAAATAACAATATTTTTGATTGTGCTCATGTTATCCAGATTAGATTGATAAAATATAATGAAATAAATATTTAAAAAGAGAAGATAAAGAGTTGATCCATATGCCAAAGATCTTAAAGTCAAACATACTTTCCAGATAAACAGTTTGGCTGATTTTCAAAACTTTTGTTTGTGCAATTCAATTGAAATTAAACATTTTAGTTGCAGGCACAAATGGATTAAAAAATAGATTTTCTATTAGTTTCCGATCACAGTAATACGTTGGTGGGTTTGTTCTGCCATTAGTGAGCACAGATGATCATTAAAGCAGAGTTACACTGTTTTTTGATGCCTGTCTGTCTGTCTCAGCTGTGCGTCCTCCACCTTTGCTGTGACTGCGTCATTGCTGCTTCATGATCCTATTCATAAAAGCGGGAATGTGAAAGCCTTCTCTTCTGGAGAGAATGGCATCCTCAGATGATGTTGAGCAGAGTCTAAGTGTCTGTAGCCGAGGGCTGTGTCAACACCACTGTGATTAACAATCTTATAAAGTGCAGAAATGACTGTTTACCCGTTGGCACGTCACACAGCAAATATTTGCACGATTGACAGAATGGATGTCGAGTAGATTTTCAGAATGGAAAAATCCACTTTCACACTGATCAAGATGTACTCTTAGTCATTGTGTCTTAACCGACAAAAGGCATCGGAGCACAAAAGTAAATTTACTGGAATGAAGAAAAAAAGCATTGACGGTAAATGTGCAGCATGCCTTTTGATCAGGACGCCTTTGTTTGAGTGCATGTGGATCCTGATACTCTGCTGCTTATATCAAAGGCTGCCAGCTTAAGCATGCTTACGGTCATCTGTATCTCCCTGCATGCATCTGCACACACATCTCTCTGCTTCTCACTAACCTGTGTGACATTTCTCATCCCACAGTGACAATACAGAGGACAAGGAGACGGAGGTCAGAGAGGAGTCCAGCGGTAAGAGCTCAGTGTCTGGTGTTTGTCAGCAGTTTACACAACAGAACTTCTCCTCATCTTATCCCCAAAACAACAAGAAAGAAATGAGACTTGGATTGTCATGTACGAGTTACATGAGAGTTTCTAAACAGATGTTTTTATATAGTTTTAATGTTCCTAAACCAGGCCTCACATGATTTAATTCATCCAGGATTCTCTTTGTTGTTTTCTTAAAGTTCATCCGCTGACGTTAAACACACACAGCACCACGTCATTTCAGACTCATTTACCAAGAAAAAAAGCTAAATATCTGCTTATTTATCGCTTCTTGAATATGATGAATATTGCTTTGCTGTCATGTGTCAATTTATATTGTTATGTTTTTGAGTATTGGTCAAAGAAAACAAGCAATTTGAAGATATCTGAGAAGGTGTGTTGTTCCAAAGGTCTGGGTGTATCGATGTAATATTCTGGGGCCATTTTTATCTCTTTTCGAATTTAAAAACTGACCTAATTCAGCACCAAATGTTGGTGTCAAGTTTAAAAATTGTTGCAACAACTTATGGGCCATAGTTGAGCATGAAAATAGACTTTAGAAGGTCAAACATGAATGTTCTGAACCCTTATACACCTTAATAGGTTTAAGGTTTTCATTTTTATTAGATATTTATGACGAGAACAACTTGACACACACTGTTGCATCTCACATTAATCTTCTGATCTCCAGCTTTTAGATCATGCCCGCCACTTCTATATGGACTTTGTTTTTGAAATCCACAGCCCACAACCCCGATCCCCCACAGTGACAGACGGGCCCCCTTATGATTTGAGGTCTAGAGATCCAGGAGCGTCGGCCCTGAGTCCGTCTGTCTGCCTGTCTGAGTGTGTTGCAGTCGGGGATTTTACCGCCCCCGTATTCAGCCACACTAACGCTCATTCAACCACTCCACTCCCTCCACAGCCAGTCACTCTGCGTTATGTGTGTGTGTGTGTCAAACCAGAGCAGCCCCAGTGAGGGGCCGGGGGGGACTCCTCACAGTGGGAGCGTGGGAACCCAGCAAAGACTACATGTTAAATCTGAGATGAACAGGAGAAGAGAACACACTTCTAATGTGTTTAGAAGAGTTTAAATATGTGTTCATGTGGAGTTCACCGTGTGTGTCTGTGCTGCAGGGACTCTGTGCGGGGACAGGACCCAGCTGCAGGCTCACAGGAACGCCCTGGTCGTAGTGAACTCGGACATCCGGGAGCTGGGGCGCGGCCCTCATGACGCGACCCTGGACCCTCAGCTCAGGAGCATGCTGCAGTGGGTGGCCGCCTCCATGGCCGACATCCCTCAGATCCAGCTGAGGCCTGACAGGGAGCTCCAGCAGGTGATGCTCCTCAACACGTTTCATCATTAAACACTTTCCTTCAGCAGGGAAAGAGCTCTTTCTCTCAACATTTTAAACCTTTCTGCACACATTAACTAGTTTCCAGATGTTACAGTTCACTAAATATGTATTTTCTAACTCAAAACGTTATTTTATTTATTCAGATTAGCTGCACTGACCCACAATCTTTCCATTTATTTCCTGGCAACTGTAGAAGTTCTCCTGGTTGGGAATCATGATATTATTATTTCTTTTCTTTTTTTTTTAGATATTTTGGCCATTTTTCAGCTTTATTGATAGAGGGAGAGATGCAGAGTGAAAGGGGGAGACCGAGGGAGGACATGTGGGAAAGGGCTCCATTTTCATGATTTTCTTTAAACTTCCTGTAGAATTTACCTTTTTTTCCTAAATTAACCTCCCTGTTATCAGTATAAGATAATACAGTTTAAGAGAACATTTCACAGCTATAAATGACCTGAAACAGAAATGTGTTAGGATGAACACGGTGTTCTCTGTCTTAGTTGCAGCCTTTTCTCCTGCAAGCAACAATCCATTAAAGGAATAATTGGTGTAAATTGTGTTTGTATTACCTACAGTAGACTTTTCAAGTGCCAAATCAACATATTGCTAAATATATAAGGGTTCCTCACACTTTAAAATAGATGATTCCAGAAGTGACTGAAGCAATAAACGACAAATAAATTCACAAAACACACAAACTTAGAGGAATATTTAGTATCTGCCTGCCTGTTATTGGTAAGCTACCAGTTCTTAACTGAGCACGATGGAGCCTCTGTCTTCTCGTAAATTACATTTTATATTATCTTCTGTGTAATGTGGGAGTTAGACTGTATTAAACTGCTAAGAACTCCTACAAAAACACCTCTGAAGAACAGATAACTGTGTGTTTTATCTCAGTCCTCAGATGTTTTTGGTCCTTCACCATGTTTCGACGTGACTAATTTGAACCATTAAACAGTCGCCCAATTTATCTTACTAATAAATCTGAATGGCTTTGATCAGCCGCGGCTCAGCTGACCTCCTAACTGATATCTGTGTGTCCTTCCAGCTCCCCGCTGTGGTCCAAAGGCTCCGGGAGAGGAAGTGGAGGGTGGGCGAGCTGCTGCACACGCTGCTGCGCTACTGCGAGGAGGGTCACACACACAGCCAGCCGGCGGCCAGAGAGGAGGCGCTGCAGGCGGGCAGAGAGGCTCACCGCACCCCCCTGTTCCAGTGGCTCCTGGAGCACGCCTGAGTCCTCCTCTCCTCTCCTCTCCTCTCCTCTCCTCTCCTCTCCTC
>CAFUXE010001581.1:250906-295711 GCA_903364295.1 Serranus cabrilla | reverse complement strand
GGGGGTGTGGACGCGCAGAAGGGGTGGATCACGTGTCCGTGCGCGGCCCGTGGAGCCATAAAGGGCTCGCTTTACCTGTCGTGCGCTCAGGTCGATCCGGTTGCCAGACTTGTTTCGGTCTTTTCCCTCTGCGCGCCGGAGCTCGTCCCTGATTGGCTGCGGAGCGCCGCGCAGCTCCAGCCCACCCACCGCCGAGTATAGGCACCGTACACTCTCTCTCTCCTTCCTTGCATTGAGTCTGGGACCTGGCCCCGGGGCTGCACACACACAGCGCGTATCATGGCAGCTACTCACAGCGAGTACCGAGGCTACCTGCGGAACACCGTGGACATCGAGGCGGGCCAGCACCGCTTCCACCCGGTGCAGAGCTCGGAGCCCACGTACCGGCCGCTCCTTTTCGGGACTCTCGCTGTTATGGGATTGCTTCAGGTGGCTTCCAGCGTGGCGATCTTATTACACCTCACGGGGTATTTGCAAGAGGTAGGCTCCCTCCGTGTGACACTGTGTGGTCTGCTTTCTGATTTCCAGTGCGTCATTCTCTGCCGTCAGCATTGTGCAGCTTTCCTCAGGCTTTGGTGCTGTGAGTAAATATTTATCTACAGGCGACTTCAGAGACTTTTGCGCAACTTTATAATGCCATAAAGCGCCAGATAAGTTTCCCAGCTCTGTATAAAGTTGGCGGTGTGAGATCTGAGAAGTAAACGAGGTGTAATCTGCTCACACAAAAGAAAAGAAAAGAAGAAAAACTTCGAGGCTGTTGTGCAGTTTTGAGTTGTGTCTTTGAAGGCGCTGCGCTCCGGTTCAGGCAGCTTAAACACTGAAAAACACCTCGAGATAACATCTGAAGCCCGCGTGACTTTTTCCACGCATTAGTTATTGTTGCAAGATATTTTCTCCTTTCAAAGCCTCGTGAAGCTGCTTTTCTTTTCTTTTCTTTTCTTTTTTAAAGTGATAACATCTCAGGCAGCCTTTGCAAAGATGTCTTGTTTGCACAATACAGATGTTTTCACTTGAGCCTCCCCAGGCTGCAGCTCTTCCCTGCATGTTTACATGCCATCAGGGGATATATTTGTAATTTATACGTGTCATAAATTGTAAACCTTTGAGCAGAAGCAGAGCAGTTTTCAAGGAGTCTGGCAAAGCTCAGGGGAGCCTGGATGTTCCAACTTGTTGCAGAGAGATACTATCAAAATACATCTGCTGCTGCACGGCCCATCGCTCCCCGTCAGCTCATCTCTGCCATCCTGTCTGTGATCTTGTAAAATAACATTTATGCTCTGCCGCGATTGTTTTTGTAACTTTATGGCGGTTTTGGAGTTGAATAATTGTCGTGTTTCAACAAGCCAAGAGAGCAGACCGCATCCCGGCTCAGTCAGGATGCTGGAGTTCACCTGGGGAGCATCCGTCTCTGTCTGTTCGCCTCCGTCTCTCTCTCGCTGTTTGTGTGTTGGATTTCTTTGGCTTGTCTTTGGCATAAACACATTGCAGTGTGGTAGTTATATAGTGGATGTGAGCCAGAGGAACAAACTAAATAAAAGGGAGGAAGGAGGGGAAAAACCCCTGAAAGAAGAACAGGCAATCATGAAGAGAGACACAATGTTTAATCTGTGTTTAAATGTTCCTGGAGTACCCAGCAGCACCATGTGTCCTTTAGAGTCGGAGCTGTGTTTTGGATTCTGATTCGGTGTCAGCTGCATATGGCAGCACTTTATCATGAGTCAGTGTGTGGACTGGAGGCTGGCACCGGACCATCCTCTGCCCCCCAACACCTGCAGATTCCTGGAGCCGGTGAGGAGAGCAGCAGGAATCTGCACAGCGCCGCGTCCGATTTAAACACAGCTCCGACTCCCAAAGTGTGTTTTTATTGTCGTGCATCAGGCTGTGTGCAGGTTTATATATCTCTAATAGATGTTAAGTTAATCAGAGACAGCAGCTCTGCCTCTCTCCTGCTGCAGAGGAATGCAGAGTGACATGTGGAAAATAACTTAACCTCCCACTCCCACTCACACTAACATCCACACTGAGATTTCTGTAAGTTTTGTGAAATATTCCCGCCCACACCTGTCAGAGAAGCATTCCTCTAACAGATAGCGCTCGTTATAAGATGCTGATGTTTACATTGACCTCTCTAACCTCTGTGTCTGTGTTTCTGTCTGCAGGTGGACCTGTCCACGGCCCCACACCGGCCCATAGAGGTGAGTCTGACCCCGGGTTAATCCACTCATATAGATAGCATTTGAACAGATTCCCTCCCTGCTGAAACACCACAAATACCTGAGCTCCTGCTGTGTAAAACACTCAGTTATTAATTATTAATCGTGACGAACATTATTGCAGTTTCTACTCCAACAGACTTAATGTGAGCAGCGATGATTGATTGACTCTAACTGAAAGGAAACAGTGGTGAAATGAAGAGACAGAGCCAACACTAATAGCTCAGAGGCCAACAGTAATCTGCCTGAAGAATGTCTCGATGCATACCTGGCATTTCCTGCTGTCACCGTGCAGCCTGAAGTGCAGTGTGTGCAATAATGTGGCTGCACTTTCAACAGAGAAGATTTAAAGCTAAATAATCATGCATTTCTGCACTGACACAGTTTCTACCACAGCTCCTGTGAAGCACCTTTCTGCACTCTGACACAGAGTCGGACGGTGTTTAAACTAACGAGCCTCGTCTCTGACACAGCGAGCCGTTTACTGCAGCAGTGAGTCACTCGGTGGCGTCAGTGGTTGCGGAGTCGTCCTCCGATGAGCAGCAGTAGCATGAGGGAGTTATGAAGCAGGAATTCTTAATTGTTGAAGTCATTTATTTTTTTCTAAATCCCCTTTTGGAAGTCGCCGCCCATTTTCTGGCACAGGTCTCTCCGAGCGAAAGCAGAGAAACCGTGGAATCAGGAAGTGAATCGACACAATGAAAGGACTGCTTTGCTTCACTTTCCCAGAACGCTTTGATTTCCTTTGAAATCTTGTATTTGTGTTTGCTCTGGGTATCCCTGCACACAAACCACCCAGTCTGAGCTGCACTGAGCAGCTCATTGTGCCGTGAGTTTCTCATGGAGCGCGGAGACGTGCTGGGAGCTTTATGAGGTGTCAGGGTGACAGGTCCACTTGGCCCACGCTGTGTTGTGTTAGGGTCGGCCATGAGACCGCTGACAGTCCAGAGGATTTGTGAGGGAGCGGGCCTCGCTGGACGCTCTTTGATGAGACAGGATGTGCGGCCCGGCCCGGCCCGGCCAGCGCCATCTCAGGGAGGATCATGATTCAGACACGGTGACCTGAGTGTTTACAGTCGGTGCATGTGTGTCAGACTGGGAGCTGACGGATGCAGAATGAAACACAAAGAGTCGAGCTGCTCTGGTGGCCGAGCTCTGAGTGAGAGGACTTTTGTTCTCAGAAACCACTCATCAACATAATGGAGATGTTGACTGATGTGTGCGGTGCCGGGCTGCACGGCGGTATTCCAGGAACAAGCGATGTGAAATCCAGTCAGCCGTCGCTGGATGTTCTTCTCTCCTCGGCGCAGCAGCACTGAGCTTTAATTCTAGATCACACTGTAGATGAGGACGCTGCCAAGCTGCAGCTCCTTCGTCTAAATAATCTCCTCTCTCTGGTTGAAGAGGAATGACGTGGTCTCGCCACAAATCAAGATAGATCCCACAATGTAGGGCCAATTGGGAGCGCGTTCACAATTACTTAGCCTTGGCAGGACGTTGTTTACCCCGTCTCATTCCAAGACGCTGCGCTATAAACATGTTTGTGCAGCAAATTGTTTTTGGAGGACAGACAGTGCTAATCTTAGCTTTCAGAGCCGTGGACCCGGGGCTGGGAGTAAATACTCGACAGTAATATTAGCACAGGTGCAGTGTTGCAAAACCGTGTTAATGGCGAAGGTCTGGCGCTGTCGTGCAGTTTATTTGGACTGTGTGGCGCTCTGTGTGTGGTTTCTATGTTGGTATGTTTCTCTCCAAATCAACACGTCCCTCCCCCGGCCCTCTCCTGTTTTAGGGCTTGGCTCAGGGTTTGGTGACATGATATTTCCAGGATACCTGAGATTACTGGAGGAGAGGAAATGACTAGTAATAAAACTCAATCAGTTGAGTGTAAATCATTCCTTCTGACAGGTTTAATTCCCTCATTTACCTGTATCTGTTGGACACTTTCATAAAGGTTTCACTGTTGAACACTGTGAGGCTGCAGCTCAGTGAAAGTGCAGAAAACAAAACAGTCGGGTCTGATATTTTGATGTGGTGCCAGACGTGTAAGAGAGCTGGCAGCTCCGGCGCAGTAACTGTTTACTTGCTTGGAAACCATGTTTTCCCTCAGTGTGTTTGCTCCGTCTTGCCTGCGGAGGACGGCTCGGCTCAGACGGCCTTGAATAGAATCAGCACTCGGAGCTGAACGCCGTCCAGATCCAGTTTGTGCCAAATCCGTGAGAGGCGCAATCTGTCTGAAAGGTTACACTCACCAGGAGGCCTCGCTGTCAGCGCCCGGGGCCGAACGCCGCGCTGCAGCGGGAGAGGACGGATAACACACACTGACATGCAGTGCCTACCAAATTAACACACACACACACAGTTATTCAAAGAGACAGCTGTGGTGAAGATGTCAGAGCTGTATTGTTGGTGGGTGCGGGTTAATTGCTGGTGTCTCTTCACTGATGTGGGTGTAAGTTTCAAATTGAGCAGAGTAGCATAACAAACAAAAAAAGCAGATAAAGTGGCGTTCTGTGACCTTCCATCTGTCAGGCAGAGTTTGCTAAATGAGCTTGTTTGGTTTCTCCTGCAGGAGGTGCAGACGGAGCCGGTGCTGAACGCGCTGAGGGACACCAGGAAAAACAGACGCTGCAAAACTCCCAAAGAGAGCCTGCCGTCCGCTCACCTGCCCATCACACCGCACCAGGAGTTCTCCAAGAGTGAGTCAGCTGGTACTGAACCAGAAACACTCAGCTGTCAGTTAAAACACCTGTGTGCACAAAGTGAAACTAGTTGTTATTAAGAGATTAGAAACATATTCAACCTACTTTACTATAACCTGATAAGAGTTAAAACACAGGAATAAGATCAGACTTTATTTATCCTGCAGTGGGGAACATACAGACTTTACAAAGATATAAAAGCAGAATAAAGAATCAAAATAAAACATATACACACATTATATAAGTAAAATAAGTGCTTGAATCTGTATCTACATGATTAATTATTTCTGTAAAATATCTGAAAATAGTGAAAAATGTCCAGAATATCTCCAAGATTTTCCATTTACTATATAAAACAGATAAAAGCTGGAAGTCTTCCTGTGTGAGAGGCTCAAATCAGCATTTTCTGACATATTTTGTCATTCAGCTGGTCATTATTTTTCCGTTGATGATGCATGATAATAATCTAATAATCTACATGAGATACAGTCGACACATGTGACTTGACCTCCTAAAAAGGTTGTTTAATATAAAAAACAACTCTCAGATCACACAAACTTTAGCCAAAGAAGTTCCACTAAAGGATCCAATAATGTAGCAGATTAAGCAGAACGTGATGTTTCCCACTCACTCTTAACTGCATAAATGGTAAATTAATTCTCCGGTTACAAAGTGACTTTTGTTTGCAGAGGATTCACAGTAAAACAACATTTGATGCCACAGTTAGCTCCTGTTTTACCTGCTAATTCTCTGGATTGGACATTATTTAAGTTTTCCCCCAACTCGACTTGTGTTAGTTGCCAGTCAGGTTGTAATTTGACAGTTAAAGGGATGATCAACAATTATTTTTTTCCCTCAATGATATTAAGACAATTTACCGGACTTACCATCAGAATTTAAAGGAATAATCTAATAATCTACTATCTGCACACTAAGCTTCATTAATCAGCAAACCTTTCTTTCTTTTGAATGGATCTAAAACTTCATGAAAAGAAGCAAAAAAATAGTTTAATAAAAATGAATAAATACACCAGTACTACTACGAAGCATGCTGTTATTAAGATAATGAATATAAATGTGTTTATTCTCCCATCAATAAGGATGACAAGTCACTTTATTACTAAGTCTTAGAAACCTCAAACAAACCTTCAGCGGGAGGATAAAGACGTTTCTCTTGTCGGCTGTGTCACGTCATGACCGGAAAGTATGAAATCCACGAGAAACAAATGATTTATTCATGAACGTGAGACAAATCAAAGAGTTTGTAGAGGAGGACAGAGAAGAAATGAGCCCCTTTTAGTGATTCACTAGTTGGTTTATGATAAACACAAAAAAATTATGATTCAAGATTATTGGTCTGCAACTAATTATTGATTAATCTGCCAATAATTTTCTCATTAAATAGATTTATTACTTCTATTAAACATCAGAAAATAGTGAAAAATATCTCCAAGATTTTCCATCTACTATATAAAACAGATAAAAGCTGGAAATCTTCCCATGTGAGAGGCTTAAAACAGCACTTTTCTGACATGTCGACTGATCTTTTTCCTGCGTCTCTTGCAGAAGGCGAGCCGAAGGCCGTCACCATTGACTGGGACGAGGTGCACGGATACCGCCACCGGATGGGCTACCAGAAGGGCAAGCTGCTGGTGATGGAGTCGGGCTTCTACTATATTTACGCCAAGACCTGCTTCCGCTACTACAAGTACGGGCCGGAGGACGGCGTCCAGGCCGGGCTGCCGCCGGTGGACGTGAGCAACACGCAGCTCATCCAGTACGTGTACCAGGAGAGCATCAAGCAGAACAGCCGGTCGGTGGTGCTGATGAAGACGGGCAGCACCATGCGCTGGAACAACACCAGCTATAACATGTACTGCGCCCAGCAGGGCCGCGGCGTGCGGCTGGAGGAGGGCGACACGCTGTACGTCAACGTGTCCAACGCGTGGATGCTGGACCCGGCGGGCGATGGGACGTATTTTGGGGCCATAAAGTTGGGTAACTGAGAACGCAACACGTGGGGAGCGGACATGCTACTGAACATTTGATACGCCAAAGAACCACTGTTAATGATTTCTAACGTTGATCTGTTTTTTACTGTTCTTGTTTTTTATACTTTGTTCTTCCCGAATGGAGCCCTTTAAGAGAAACAGGATGGGAAAGGTCGCCGTCTTCCCCCCCACAGACACACAGCACTGGACTCTTTTTAAGACTTTTTTCTTGTGGTTGGTATTGTGAAATTTCAGTACATTTCAGCCTATATTTCACCATGTAGACTTAAGCACAGACATGTGTTTATGCACTAATTAAACAAACCGTGAGGGAGCAACTGAGGAAGTGAGTTTGTTGGCGAGAAGTGCAGCGAGAAAGGATTTATCAGTGTTGGAGCTGATCGAGCATCTGCTTGCACTTAGCAGATTATCACAGAAGAAGAAATAACACAGCTCCCAGGTCTGCCTCCGCCTGATGGCAGCGAATGCACAAATGTTTTCCTGAAAGGTTTTGTAAGTGTGAACAAGGCAGGCAGTGAGGCGTCCAAGCAGTAAGTAACTCAGCAGCTTCACTCAGTCAGATGTTGAGTTATTTCACCCTGAGGCGACATTTAAACTTAACTCAAAGAAAGATTCATTCGGCAGGTTTTTAAGCAACAAAAGCAGTTAAAAAGAAGGTCATGTGTGTGTGCTCCAGAACGCCATTTGTTATCCAGTTTTCTGTCTTCATGAGACGAGCGGCCTGCTTCACTGAAGGCAAATTACACGACAGTGTCATTTAAAACTGAGGAGGAAATGACACGTGTTTGTTATGTTTATGACAATCGACAAGCGATGCAGATAGCTGGACTGTCTGACCATAAACGACATGAATAGACTCTTTGTCTTCTTTAACGAGACGAACCAAATTGAGTTTGGTTCGTCTTTTAACTTAAATTTTTGTTTTTTCATTTGGCTCTTCAGGGAGGTAAATGGGAATATGCACTAAATATTTATTTATTAGCTCTAGAAGTACAGAGACGGGTCATTGTTAAAGTGACCTCTCGGCTGTCAAAAATCATTTATATTTTATGTCTGTATGACATTCATTATGCAGCACTTAGAGGAAATAGTAGACACGCTTTTTGTTATTAAAACACAGGGGCTTCATTTTAAATTCCATATTTATGTATCTCGATCCTGACAATTCTGTGTGCACTTGCCTAGCCAAAAGCAATATGAATATATTGTTTCTTCTACAAGATTGTAGCAAACCTGTAAAATCTTCATCTGACTTCATCTGATAGATTTTTTTTCCATTCAGTGTTTTTTTTTTATTTATGTTTGTGTATGTTTTAATAAAAAAAACTACTTTTGTACGGAGCGTTTCATGTGTGTTGGCATTCCCGTGCGGAGGATCAGATCCCAGCCACCTTGCGCTGTAACCTGAAGACGAGGCCACCCTGACTGTGTGATAATCTCCACAATCTTTGGAAAATCCAACACCGCTGTGGCCAAAGAGTGAAGTCACGCTGCTGCGCTGCCGGGGTCAGAGCGGCCCACCAGCTCATTACAGAGATAGGTTGTATAGAAAATCCGCCCACTGCTGCAGCAGCAGCGCCGCTAACTCACAGCAGACGTTTGGACCACAGCTCGCTGCGACCTGCAGAGTAAACAGGAAACAGACTGATGTGATGGGAGCAGAGATGAGGAGCTCCGCTGTACATGTGCCGGTTTGATCACGGTGCCGACGGCTCTCCCATGAAGCCCCACGGCGTGTGCCAGAGAGACTTTAGAGTCGGAATCGAAGCCAAACAATTCCTCTATTGTCTGCCGTCGGGCGTTCCCAGCATATGGCCACAGAATGGCTGCGGTTCACACGTCTCTGTGTACGCCGGGACCTCACACGGCTCCCAGCTCGGTGTTTCTGAGTCTGAAATCAAATCTGGGGCAAGAAGAGAAATTCTTGGCTGAGGTGCAGGAGTTGATTAGTTTTGACAGGATTTTCTTCTTCTCTGATCAGAAGTGTTGTATTTAAAGGGGAACTTCAGGAGGTTTTAACCTGAACACTGTTTACTCGTGTTTTCCTGTCGAAGTGACTAATGGTGACAATTTTTATACCTCCGCGCTGCCGTCCGACATCCGGAGGTTTCATGGTATCAGCTTATCTACGTAAGATTGTGAAGTGATATCTCAGGAATGCCTGCAGGGAATTTATTTAAATTTAAATCAAGGATGAACAGATTATAATGTGGGAGGTCAAAGGTCAAGCTGAGCTCACAAAATGACACAATTCTTTGGCCATAACTCAAGAATTTATACTTAATATGACAAAATCTCACACAAATGACTAGAAAAAAGGTCAAAGGTCAATTTTACAGTGACGTAATCTGCATTTTTCCGGCTGTGAGTCAGGAACAGGAGAGGAGACATTTCATTGGATACTGAACGGAGTCAAACTGGTGGTTGTGGTGAGATGCCAGGTTGAAAATGTGTGTGTGTGAAGTCTCCATGTTTTAGGATTTGATCCTCCGTATTTAAAGCTTTCTGTCACGGCTACATACATCTGGACTTGGATGTAAAGATTCAAATTTAGATTAAATCTGTGCAGCACTAATTTGATCCATGTAGATATTTTATAACCAGTCATGAATCATATTTTGCACCTAATTCTGGTTTATTAGTGAATGTGTTTGCTGACATTTTTGCATGTTTTCTAACGCAGGTTTACACAATAACTCTAGATATAACGCTAACATTACCTTTCCTCTCTCTGCAGCAGGTCTTTCCTCTCTTCGAGCAGCATTTTTCTTGAGGAAAAAGTGCTTTAGTTTCAGATTTTTCCTCCTTTTTGGGTTGCAGGAGGCGTCACTGTAGACCCGGTGGACTCGAGGTTACAAACAGCTTCAGCCTTCAGTCTGTATCCAAAGTGTTCCTCGAAATCTTGTTGGCACCATTTGAAAATGAGCAAACATGACAAAAAATCTTTTAGTTTCAGCTTCAGTTTCTTCTGGCTTTAAGATCTCAGCATGAGACTTCTCCAACATTTATTCTAACTATCTGAGCCTGTTGTTGGCAAAAAAGGATTTCAGTGGAAGCACATTGATGGTGTGAATCGGTGCGGAGGATTATTTTTGCAGGCAGTTTCGCAGCTCTAGGACTTAATCCAGAACCAATTTCCAGCACAGTTATCCCAGTTAGTCACGTGGAGGAGAAAATATGGGAAAGTAGTTTCAAAGATACAGAAGCTCTCCGTTAATGAGGAGTCTCTGAAAGGAATAATACCCAGAGAGAACTATTTTATGCAAATAACAAACAATACTCACACTTTCAGTTTTGCAACAACACAAATTGCACAAATTGAGGTCACAATTTGAAAATGTGCAAACATGAACCACTGTTTTTATCAAAAACTCTTTCCACTGTTTCTTCTTCTGGCATCAAGTCGTCTCATCTCAGCTGTATTGTTGTCAGACAATTAGTGGATTTAGTGGATGCACATTGACGGTTCATAATCAGTCCGGAGGATTATTTTTGCAGCCTGTTTTGTGGCTCCACTGTTATTCACTGTTAGTCACTTGGATGAGAAAATATGGGGATGTAGGTTGAAAGATGCAGAAGCTCTCCGTTAATGAAGAGTCTCTTTAAGGCTGTTTTTTAGGCGAAATTGTTCACTTTTGTTCACAAAAATGCTTTTCAAGGTAAAACTATTTCATGCAAATAACAAACAATTCTCGCACTTGCAGTTTTGCAACAGCTCAGCCTGCGGTGTGTCTATAGGGCGACTCAGTTTCAGATTGAAATAGCTGAGGCCGTGCGTGTAAACAATGGACTTCCGGAGAGTGCCACCCGTTTGAAGTGACTCCATTTCTCAACATCTTGGCGCTGAACAGAAACCATTGAAATGTGTTGTGTCAGTAAACATCATGGAAAGCTTGGCGTCCGCTGGACCCCCACCCCCACACTGACACATATACTCACAACCCTATACACACACACACACACACACGGAAAAAAGAAGTTTTTTTGCTTCATTAAATCGGCCCATTTGGCAGAAGAGGAGAACTTACCGGCTTGTTTTATTGCTCACATATGTAAAAACAAAAGGGGCTGTGAAACGCAGTGACCCAGCCGTGTCGGAGCAGGTATGGATTTTTACTATTACAGGGTATTAAACGGATTGCTGACTGGTGATTTGGCTGCTGGCTGCAGCTCTTCAGACGCTCCATGACGAGCTGCAGTGGAACAGACTGCGTTCATGTCTTCTCTGGTTTATGATGCCGCGTCTCCGTCAGACATGATTTCACAGTGCAGAGGTGGAGCTGTTGATTCAGAAAAACAAAGTCATGTGTTGGAAAATATATCAGGGTGTTTTCCCCCAATAAGCAGCACCAGAGGCATCATGTAGAAGTGGATGCCATTAGCTAACTATGGGTGCTGGGCTTTATGAGGCTCTGTGGTTTGGAGGAAATGGAGTTTCATCGAGCAGCTGGAGGGCTTTGTTATGCGCCGTCAGGTTGCTTAGTGTTTCGCACGCTTACACACATCCAAATATCCACACACTCGCGCTACCAATGCAGTCAATTTGTGCCCACACACGTCAATAAACACACATACAACCTGGCTAACACACACACACTGCTGAGTCAGCACAGCCTGCTATTTTCACAAGCTGGGCCCTCGCCCTTTGTCTTCACCCCAATATAGCTCAGATGTCTCTGGCTTTTGATGTCTGACGTTTTTACCACTTGGCTAATGCTAACATTAGTGTTATTAAAACAATAACAGAGTGAGATTTACAGGCTACGCTGCAGACGCATGGGCGTGAGATAGCAGGAAGGTTATTACTGTAACCAGGCCCTGTCATCTCCTGCATGAGCTGTCAGCAGAGAGCGTGTGCGCCAGACTGTCTACGTCTGAGTGAGAGTGTGTGTAGGTCATCAGCCCTGCAGAGGTGTTCACTCAGAGGACACACCCATCAGGAAACGCTCAGCTAACGTAAAGGGCCTCCTGATGGGTCAGTTGGTTCAGAAACATACGATGTCGCCAGAGTTTAACGGGTTCAAATCCATCTCTTCTTTGTCTTCCCTGCAGTGGTGGACTCGGCTGTTTAAGGGCCCGGGCGGGAAAACGAACAGGGCACCAGAGAGATTTACAGCATGAAGAGCAGACTGTATGTATAGCAACTTGTTTTACATTTTAATGCCACCCTTAAAGGGCACTTCATCATTTTTCTAAGATAAGATAAAGTTGAAGGTACATTAGGAATAAACAACATTAAACAGATAAAAAACAAGAATAAACAGATTAAACTAAATAAATCAGTTGGGACAGAACAAGCATGGCTGATGTCGTTATAAATAAATAAAGGAATAGAATAAGTGAATTGTAGGATCACATAGCATGCAAATCCATCTTCATGCTTCAGTTTTTGGACTTGTTTCTGCACAACCAGCGGTTTGGCCGACCAGCGTCCTGTAAGAGGTTCGATGCTGCAACAGCATCAGTCTATTAGGAAAGTCTATCAGTTTTTTCTCAAACTGCATCATGAAAAAGTGTTTCCTTCAGTCAAACAAAATTTTTTACAAAACTATATAAGGATGTTTATAATAAGAATATACTTTTAATAGCAGTGACCTCTCTGACCTCGTACTTTTGACCTTCAGCACCATGGACAGCACATCTAGAAACTGACCTTTTATGTTTCTGTTGGTTTCTGTTCTTTTCTGTTGGTTTCTGTTGGGTTTCTGTTGGTTTCTGTTGGTTTCTGTTGGGTTTCTGTTGGGTTTCTGTTGGTTTCTGTTGGTTTCTGTTGGGGTTATGAGGACTGGAGCGAGCATTGAGCGAGCTTGTTACCACCGCGGAGGTGCAGAGAAGCTTAACCTCCAGCTGCTGCAGTGGAGCTGCTCAGCAGCCAGTAGATCAGCCTGTGGTTTTACTGGGCAGCTTCCAGGTGTGCATGTGTGTAACTGGGCCTATAATATGTATGTGTGTGTGTGTTTGTGGCTGTGGTCAGTCAAACTAAGAGTGTGTCTACACAGCATTAGCAGCTAACATTCATCAACTATAAGTCCAGAAAAAGCCATATCATCATTCTGCTTTTCATAAACAGATTCATCATTATGTTAAGAAATACCCAGTAGTCAGTTTTTCTGCTGCTGGCACACAAGAGAAGCCAGCGAGCCAGCTGAGTCTAACACACAGCTGGACATCAGGAGGAATCTGGGCTCTGATTTCAGAAAGATTTGGAAATATCTGAAGGAAATTCAATACTGTACCCTCAGATGCCAACGCTAAAATACACCAATATGTCCATAAACGATTGTAACAAGACATCTAAACTGGTTGTTCTCAGTACTAAAAACTATTTCTCTTAATTTTACTTGAATGATTGGCTTCAATGTTAAAGCAGCTGCAGGGAACTTTCTTTTTGTCTTGATTTTCTGGACAAAATCAAGTGTTTTCATGAGCACCAGACTCCCTTTAGAAAACCTCTCATTTTACAGCAGCAGGGTCTGAAAGTCTGGTTCTGCAGCAGTTTTTCCCTCTTCCCCTCCTACTAGAAATCCTTCACTTTGCACCAGAGTTCATATTCAATTACCTATATAATTACTCATATTTAATTATCTTTTTATGTGTTTAACCTGTTTTTTTTCCCCACAAGTTTGAACACCAGGTCAATTTCCACTAATTATACACTAAAATATTCTTTTTCTTTTCAGTTGACTCATCATTTTTGTAATGTGTTGCAACGTAGCATGAAAAGCGGTTGCATCACTCTTGACAGTGCATGAATTCCCAAAATGGATTCATAGGGAAAAAGAAAGATTTTTTTGTTTATGTTTAAATCTAAGAGATCTTCTTCATTGTCAGTGTTTTGGTTTATTTCCTAAAAAGACAAAAATCTAGTAATCTTAAAAGGTAATGTTTACATTTTGCACGACTTGCCTTCATCATTTCAAGTGTTAATTGTAAAGAAGAAATCGTGCTTGAGGAGAAAACAGTTACTGAACGATGTGTATTATGTTGTATTTTATAAAAAATGACGAGTTTTACATGTGAGTTTGCATGTGAATATGTGTATTACTTAGAATTATCTGTGTATTCAGATTATTTCTTTCTTTTTTGTGTTTCAACATGTGCAGCATGTTTCCCTAACGACTCATTCTCCTTTCTCTAACTTCCCTGATGGGAATCATAAGTTTTATCGTTAATGCGATGTTATCCTTTCAATTCTGATTATATCCCTATAAATTCCAGCTGCTTTGACTGAAATCCTTCTGCACTGAGGGTTTCTGATCACTGGTTAGCCCACAGATGTAATCATCGGACTTCAAATTACACCCAGAGGAAGAGGGAATGTTAATAAAGTTAAAAACAGGAAGGACTGTGGTTGAACTTACGCTAATAGACACAGACAATACAGGCAGACACACACACACACACATGCATCCATCCATGCAACCACACTCAAATATGTGCGCAATAGCTCGTGCACACACACACACATAGACATGGATACACACATGCACGTACAGAGGGAATCCCCATCCGTGATGCAGCAGCTATAACTCAGTGTAATCCGGGGATCAGATGTCTCACATGGATCAGGTCTTCCACTCAGATGTGGTGACACCTGGACGCAGTCAGAAGAAACTGTGAGTAACACAATAATCCTGGTGAGGACACCTGCAACTCACTGCCCTCGCTGCGATCAACCCAAAGCCCCCGGCATTAACGCAGCCTCAGTGTAACACAGATCTTCTTCACATGGATTCAGCGTCTTTGAACGCGTCCTTTCCATCCGTCCGTCGGCGCGGTGACGGCGGGCCGATGACTCAGACAAAGGGGTTGTGCCAGGACAATGTCAACATGTGGACCTAAATCAGCAGAGGCTCCCAGACTTCCCAAACCACCAGCAACAACAAGCAACACACCCAGAACTGAGACTAGCTGGAATGTCATTCATATGGTCCTGATTTCATCCCTCGCTCCATTCCTCGCTGACTTTTTCCGTCCCGTGTTGGAGGAGTCTGATTGGCTGCTCGGCTGTTTTGTCGACCCACAGATTAGTTTGCAGGTCAGCGTTCGTTGACCTTTGACATGTCAGTGTAATCTACAGATTATTAACCTGTTGAAGTGAATATGAGCTCTTTAAGGTCTTTTTTTAACCAATACTAACTGCTGCAGCTCCGACAGAACAGCAGGAGACCATGAACTCATCTCGGGCCGTCCAAACACTTTTACTACATGCTATCAATCCCAGCTGTGGAGTCTCTTTAAACGACACTAAATTACATATTCTGATTAAACCAGCATTTCTTATTGTGTTCGTACATTCATTACCCTTAACCTCTCATTAGAACTCGCCCTGCACATGTCACCAGACCATCACTGGGCTGATTCATACAGACAGGCAGCCATTCATGCTCTCATTCACTCCTACGGGCCATTTAGAGGCAGTCAAGCCTGTAAAAACTGCAGGTCTCTGGACAGGATTTGAACCTGGGACCCTCTTGCTTTGAGGCGAAAGTGTCAACTATTACATGATGTCTTGTTCTATTAGTCTAAAGCTGCAATAAAACCTCTATTTTTGTACATTTATTTATATATATTATATTTATTTTAGGCACACGGTTACAATGAGCAGCAGCTTCCAGATCAGTTTTCATGACAAAAATCCTTTTTACATCTCGTCCTGCTCATACATTCTCCTTTTCTTTGGAAGAGTGACACACAGACAAGACAATAACATAATTAAATAAATCCATGATCCACCCGCCCCAAAAACCTCCAATTTGCACCACAACAGCACATGTTTAATACAGGGTTTTGAACGCACCACTGTCTCTGTTTAAATTAAACGTTTTTGCATCATTTTGTCGGGGCTGACCCTGAACGCGCCTCTGATCTTTACCTGTCGTAGCACGTGATTGGTCGCACACACACAACATTCAGTGCATGGCCGAGCGGCGCGTGGACAACATGGAGAAAGAGGAAAAGGAGGAAATCTCTGGAGAAACGTGCAGCTAAATTGCTGTAAAATAACAGGTATGCATACCCAGAGTTAGTGCTGCATGGCTGCAGGGCCCTTTTCAAGCTGATTCTGTGTTTCAAAAAAGATAAGAAATGAATAATTGACTTCATAATGTGTGTTTGAAAGCAGGAGATAAAACCTGTGTTCTGTTTCTCTCTCAGGTGGAAAAGTCCAGTCAGCTCTGAGGAAACGTCAGGTACCAAACAAACACTCCAACATGCACACACATCACATATTCAGGAACATTGGTGTTTAAATACTTCAGATCAGATCAGATCGGCCTACAGTGAATTGAAGTGTTTACAATCTGTCTGTGAATTGCTGCATTTGAGTGATCCACATGATGGGATCATGTCAAGGTACTTAAAATATAAAATGATGACACTTTTAAACTGGCTGTAGAGCTAAAACAACGATTACAGAAATAAATCTTCCTCAAATGTAATAATTGATCTAAATGTTGAACTTTTCTTTGCCTCATGCTGTTGTTTTGGGGTTTTTTGGCTGTTATTGAGACAAATACTGCATGTTTAATGATCTCTGGAAAATTGTAATGTGCATTTTCACGTAAATTTTAAATTTGCAGATTGATTCATCCTGTAAAAACAAAAAGTTAGTTGCAGACTCAGAGCCACAAACTGTTTTGCAGCTGGTCCTTGTGTAGGTAAAACATGTTATCTGATCGGGAGGATAACACTATCCCAAATCATTTATCTCCACTCAACATATTTCTGAAAACATGCAGAGATGAAACAGATCTGTGGTACAATGCCAACTGTTGATTAAGGTGCATTGGGTCCTGAGGACAGTTTTTTTTATCTAAAGTTTTCCACCTCGTTTCCTCCACACGGACTGTTTACCTGCTTTCACTCGTAGCTTCAAGTCCAGTTGCTGATGTTGAATCTTTCCTTCGTATTTCTTTAACTCCTGCAGTGAATCGATAGAAGCTCAGCTGTTGGTGCAAAGTGCAGCACTAGTAGTGTTTCCATTAAAGCAAAATTTTGAATTGTTGCCATGTGTTGCTGCAGCGTAAAACATTTATGCACATTTTTCAAAAGTTTTATCAAATTCTTGTGTTTCCGTCAACTTTTACTCCTGCAAAACTTCAAATGTGAAGAGAAATTCATTGATGGAAACACGACTACTGGATGTTTCCTTTTGGCTTTTTGGCCACAAACTGACTGATTCATTTGGTAGCTGTTGTCTGGTGTTGCTGCAGTGTGAAACCGACTTGGGAGCAAATAGAAAAGAAATACTGACACATCATTCAATTCGTCTTGTCGTACCACATGTTTCAGTTAGTTCTGGTTATTGGATGCTGTCGGTTTGAAAGCCCAGAGAAATGTCTCTCTGCAGGACTGTAAACACACCAAGAAACTGACGTGAAACAAAGTGAGCGAGACATTTACACTAAATGTTTTTTGTTGGTTAACTGACTGGACTGTGACAGCTGCAGGCCTGCTGGTTGGCTGCTTGGCTGGTTGGCTGCTGGTCATGTGTCAGTCAGCCGTCTGATTGGTGGGCTGATAACGGGCTCGTTAGCTCGCTGTCTGGCTGTTTGTCTGAGTGTTTGATTGGCTGGTGGTTGTGGTCAGACGGTCATGATGATCCCCCAGCTGGCTGTTTGTGTTGATTCTAAATATCATAATCCTGGTATTGTGTGACAGATTATGAAGACAGTAAAATGGTTTGGTCGTTGCATATTTCCTGCTCTCTGTAGGTATTAAACAGGCGGTGAGGAGGAGGGGGATCTTCTATCTCAGTCGACAAAACAAGTCGCTGCAGTTGAAAGACGGCGTATTAAATGGTGACCACAGGCCACAGGAAACTCACCGACATGTTTTACTTTCCACAACCCCAATGACAAAACTTCCCCTTTACACTCAAATGGAAATCAATATCACGGCTGGCGATCTCTCCGGCTCCTTGTCAAACTAGGCCGATGTCAGCAGCCATGCATTGCATCAGATTAGATCTCTATCTTTATCTCAGCACCACGCGTTCTGATGAGGCAGCAGTTTTTCCATCAGGCTGGCCTTGATACGACCACACAGCACATCCTACCCGCCGACACGCCGCTCTCTCTGTCAGGTCATCACGGCTTCGTATCTGTAATCTCTCTTCATTGACGCGGCTCCCGCTGGTTTTCCCCCTGTGCAGCGATGTGAACTCGCAGCCCGTCAGCGAATATTTGGACCGACGGCTGTTTGGGCACATCAGGAGATGAGTTCTCCTGTTTCACTGCAGACGGCCGGCCAAAGATCTGTCTGTGTCTCTCCGTAACGCCACGACGCTGCAGGAATGCACAGCAACAGCTCGACACGGCATTTATGTTAAGTAATGTGACCAGAAAGATGAGTGAGAGCTCGACACTTTGGCAGAGAGGGAAGTTTTCTTGAAAGCGCAGCGAACAGAACAGAACAGGTTAATCAGGTTCATAAAGAGAAAGCTGCGGTTGAAAATGGACTTGGAACGAGATCAGGAACAATGAGCCATCAGGAAACGTTGGGAGGTTGAAGTCGTGTTGCACAAACTCCAACTGAACAGGCCGGGTTCATTGTATTCACTAATGTAAGGCTTGTCTTGGCACACGGAGCTAAATAATGGTGCTGTCCTGCTGCAGGAAGGTGTGTGTGTCTGTGGTTAATTGCACGAATAAAACAACATATAAAACAAACTATTAGTGAGAAAAAAGGATTTTGTTTGAACATACGAGCCTCTGACTTCACAGGTAAAGTTTAGTCAGGAAATAAAGAAACTTTACACAAGAAACAAGATGTTAAACTTACTGTAAGTGATTAAAAAAGGCTGTTTTTCTTGTGGTTTTATTCAGGATATGAAGAAAATCATCAAATAATTATGATATAGCATCACACAGGGCTGAAACATGTCAAGCACTTCACTATAAATAGATATAAGATGCTGAATTTGTGCCGACTCGCAGAGAGAAAAGGTCATTTTAAAGTTTCCCTTATCGAGTCCGTGTGCAGCCTGATTTAAAGTGAGAGCAGCGACGGCAGGAAACAGCATCGGCATGTTGTTACCTCAGATCATGTTCCTGGAAAACACACTCAGGCTTTTTGTAAACTGAAACCATTTGATTATATACAGATGATATTCATTACCTCCACCGAGGACGCTGCAGTTTGTTTGTTGGTTTATTTGTTGTTGGGTTTTAACGAAGGCTGGTGGAAGTTCAGATCAGAATCACACAGCAGACACACACATTATTTTTCTCTTGTGCTGCATTCATGTGGTGTTGTAATAATCTGAAAAATGTTTTTTTGTACATTCTGGATGCGAATGACGCAGCGAACACTTTATTTTCACTCTGTAACACTGTGAGATAGGATTTAGCCTCCAAACGACCTTCTGGTTTCCGCTGCGGTTTGATAACACGACCTCTCTGCGTGTTTTTACCGTACAGACACATTCAGCTGCTAGTTTCCTCAGTCTGTGCCTGAGAATCAAACATCTGTATGAACTGATCAGTGTTGAAGTGTGTGGAGCTGCACACAGCTCGTGTTTGTTGCCTCTCAGTCCTTTTGTCTCCTCAGATACATGGAAAAACAATGCAATGCTTCGTTTCCTGCACAGATCCTCTTAAAGGTCAAACTCTGGGCTGCTTGTAAATACAACTCTGTGGGTTTGTGGCCTCTTTTTAAACAGCCATAAAAATAATGTTTAAAACAAATGCTTGGAAGTCTGAGGAAATGCTTAAACAGGCAGATTTCTCTTTGTGTCGGTGCATTAAATAAAGAGCGTTTTAGATGATTTCACATCATGCACAGCCGTTAATTCTCTTTCTCTCACATGTTGTGCAGCTTTATGGGTTTAGTCAGTAACAGACAGGTCTCCACTCTGTTACTTATCATAAATCTTTGTTGCCTTTTGCTTTATGGCAGCTAAATGATCCTAAATGAGGCTGCAGCTGTGCTGCAAAACTTCATCCGCAGCAGCTCAGGAAACATAGGAAACAGCGTTGACTTTATATTGCAGCAAAGAGTCAGTTAGTGCAAATATTTTAAGTCTGATGAGGAGAAAAGGACGGTCAGGCTGAAGATCAGTGGAGGTGTAAACGTAGCTCGCTCAGCCAGTGATTAAATCCTCCTCATGCTGCAGGAACGACTGATAATAACTTATCAGCTGATGACCTCAGTGATGTTAAACTGGGCGTCTCCTCCATGATTAAATATTGTTGCATTTCTCTGTTTGGAGCTCCTCTCCCACTCACTGTGACTTCAGGATCCTCGTCTTTCACCAACAGTATCTCATGTACTTTCTAGTATGTTTCACATTGTAGGAAAGGTTTTTAGGATGAAGATTAAACTCGTGTTTGTGATACATAATGTTGTCTCAGCTAACAGGTTCCTGAGGGGTGAACAAGCCCACAGGACGTGTTTTTAGAAGCGTTTGTATAATTAACTCCTCCGTCTGAGGGAGTAAATATGACTCTGTCCTGATCAATGTGTCAATCCTCACTGACAGCGATGACTAACTGAGGCGTTTTTACATGTCAGGACTATTTTCGTCACGTTTATTGAATCATTTTTTTGCATATGCAGCATTTTAAACCACACAAATATCCCACTGAATGTGTTTTAAACTTATTAACTACATCTACGTTCAGTGATCAACGCTGCCCCCCTTTTGGAGGAAAAAACATTTGATTCATATCAATGTGAGAACCGTTTAGTTTCACTTCTGTGACTGATATCTTTTGTTCTTCTTCTTTATTTCAATTCCAACCTTAGTAATGACGTAATCTAGTTTTGTTTAGATGCACTTTTAGTCCATTTTCAGAAACTGTAGTTTCACCATGGCAGACGCACATTCATCACCTTATGAAGTCCTTAATAATTCTCCTTTGCATCTTCCTTTTACCTCATCATGGTCCATGAAAAGTGGTGAGAAAAAACCTCTGAATAATCTTTTTTACTATTTAACCACAGACCAGGACTTATCTGCTAATATCTGAAACTCTGCTTTCAGGAAAGAAAGAAATATGAATTACAAACCAAAATGAAACAATTGTTTTCAGGTTTCAGATATTAAATTAAATGCCTTCCTTGTGTTGGCCAGACTGTCTAACAAACTGCAGCTTCTGTGGTGATGTGGACCAGGTTGTTGCTGGTTCTTGGGGAACCTCATTAGCTCAGACGACCCTGTTCACTTCCCGCTACATGAGAAACATCCTGTCGCTGAGCGGCTGACATCCATCTGCAGGAGCCGGCCTCGCTGCCCACGCCGTCCCCGAGCGGCAGATCATTCCAGCATGTGGTGAACAATGGAGGACTGCTCTGCCCTCTGTGCATCCATTGTCTGCAGACAGTTGACAGAATAGAAACTGTCATTTTTATTACTGTGTGTTTTCCTTTGCCTTGAGTCGCAGTGATCTGATTACGCTCGCTGTCACGCAGGACATCTTCCCCCTCCACAGCCGCTCTGCAGCTGATTGCAGGTGATTAGCTGCAGCAGCTCAGACATTTGCGGCTTGTCACTTTAATCACGTCCTTCATCGTTCCTTATGCAATCCCTCATGATTCTGCCTCTCCTCTTATTTAAAACTTTCATCCTTTGTTTCTCCTCCCAAACATTTCATCATGCCTCGTCCTCTGACCCTCCATGACTGAAGTGTTTGTGAAACCGTGCAGACAAACAAACGGCTCCAACCCTCCGGAGAGAGAGAGAGAAGCAGCGCTGACAAAAGAGCGAGACGTTCAAAGGAGGGGAGGAAAGCGCACACACACACTTATACAACAGGACACACACGGAGAGCTAGTAAAAACTTCCACCCACAGGGTTATTGACATGAGATTGTGCACCTCTGCCAAACATCCTTTTACCAGAATCCCGTCGTCCTTGGGACGGGATCAAACTCAAAGACCGTACTTATTGCTGGATTAACCAGCACAAGACCACATTGAAGAGCTGGATGGATGTGTGTGCGCTGCCGGGGATGTATCACCTGAGAAGATGTCCCTATTTATTCTTCCTTAATCCCCCCGCTGATTGGAAACAAACATGTCATGTTGGGCCGTTTCCCTGCAGCGGACCGTCAGTTTGTCTGCGGCGGTGGCAGATTAGAGAGAAGAATCCAGGAATCAACAGCCGTCTGTGTGTGGTGTGGTGCACTGGGGTTAATGTCAGTCTGGGACAAGAACATGCACACACACACTTTGATATACACAGGATTACATGCATAGACACACACACACAAACAGCTGTTTAGAATTACACAGGCAGGGTGATGAACTCACTGACAGCGCCGCGACTCATGCAACATTCAAAGACACATGAGGACGTGGGAAAACACATCATATTCACAGATTCCCTGTAATCTGTCTTTGATGTTTGCATGCAGAGTGTCGACTGCTGGCTCTGCGTTCAGACCCTGATCTGACAAACAGGTATCTGATTCCCTGATCCGCCTGCAGGGATTCTTCAAGTTGCAAAATCAACAAAATCGGCGCAGCTTACAGGAAAATTAAGTCTCAGCAGGGAACGTGGTTTGAGGTATCAATCAATCTCAATCAGTGTTCGTCCACCGCCGGAGCCTCAGACACCTGCGGCTGCAAGACGGCGCTCAAACTTACGGCTCTGATCGTTTCCTTTGTGTTGGACGGACTGACATCACTCGTCATGTTCCTGTGGACGGGATGACGGACCGACCTGAGGGACGATCCAGGAAGAAATCTGGCTGCGACGCTAAAAGCCAAAACCACAAACTGACGGTCACAGTGTGTTCAGATCTGACTTAACAATCACACGTACAGTGCTTAAAATAAGTTACTGACCAAGAAAAGAACATGTATTTTATGATTTAGTGTGACATTTGGAAAGAAAGTTGTAGAGAAATTGGGAAGAAATTGAAAGTATGAGCTGATCTTCAGTTTAGACACTTAAACATTTTATTTTAAAGTAATATTCAAAACCTTGAAGTGACTTTTTGTGCATCAATTGCACCGTGTTACCTTGAATTCTTGAAGAAAACTTGCATGCTTTCACACTGGAATAAGAATCCAAAAAGAGAGCAAATCCTTGAAGAATTGGGAGGACATGAAGACTGCATTTAAAATCATATCGAAGCATCAATTTACAGGCTTTCACACAACTCTTGCAGTATAATTCAACTTGTTCATGCAGTTGTAGGCTCACAAAAAAACAATAAATTAAAATCTTACTATTTAAATCATTACAACACTTTTTACACTTTAACACGTGATTACAATACTAAGCAAGCCTTCTATGTTTCTAAATTCATTTTTTCTACATTGGAAGGAGCGACTTTATCTTAAACAGATGGTTGTTGATTGGCAGGTTTTCCGACTTTTGGAGAGGTTTTGTTGGCCACCGGAGGTCAGATGTTCATTACAGACATGAGAAAATGATAATACGAAGCATTTTTCCTCTCTGAGTTCTAAAGTAAAATTCTTCTGGCAGCTCGGATCACATCTTCACTGTCGACTTTATCTCCAAATCCATTCTCTCTGTGCTCCACATGAATTCCCGGCTCTCGTTCCCCGATGACAAAGACGAAGCCCCCCCCCCAAAACGCTCCCATGCAGCAGCCTCACATGGAGCTGACTCACCGGATGCAGTCTGTGGCTTATTGGTCGCATCGTTTCTGCTTTGTCTGCTATCTGTTCTGCAGCATCATCTTCACTTATCTTCTGCAGCCTTTCTCTCCTGTTTCTCTGTGGATCCATGGTTCTGTCGACACATTCATGGAGAGCTTTTAGAGGAAATATCCACATGATTACTTGTTGTAGAAAGAAGCAAAACATAGTGGAATTTCATGTTTCTACAGGCTGCATTAGAACTTTATTTTGCTTTTGGAGAGCATTTTTAGTCGACACTTTCCAAAGGATTGCTGAGTGTAGATATAAAACAGTAAAAAGTGGCATTTCATGTTTCTACAGGCTGGATTTGAACTTTATTTTTAGTGTTTTTTTGCTTTCTGCAGTTGATGCAATAACTGAAAGGAGACGTCTTTACTGTGTCGGTTCTGATGTACAAATATTAACCTGACGTGACTGATCAGCTGTTTCTGCTGTCGGCGTCTAAAGTATTCCCATTTTCATAACGTGGACATTCCTGATGCTGGACTTCACACACACATGAGAAAGGAGAATCCAGATGTTTTTAGCTGGAAGTTTCTTTTATAGATAACATTCAGCCATGTATCACAGTAATGTTAGGGTCAAAATATTACCAAATATGGCTCCTAAAATACTATATACTTTAGATTAGTCACTGAATATGCATTAACCTTTCACAGATAAAAAGAGATGAATGTGAATTGGAGGCGAGCTGTTATTATCTGGTTAAATCAGAGGAAAGGTCGAGTGTGTCTGTGAATATTTAGACATGTCTCTAACAGTAATGAAGCCTGGCTATCTACAGTCCACTGAGGCCAATTTATCTGTTGATGGAAACCAAACACGCCTTGTTCACTCGTCTTTTTGTTAAAAGTTCCCTTAAACTGGATTGACAGTTGAATAGGAGCACGACATTGTTCATGTCCGCTGCGGCTGATTTACTCGTTTCATATAAACAAATTAAAGCTTCAATTTGACAACATGTTATGTATTAATGCTGAAGAGTTTTTTTTTTATCCCACACTCTCTCCAGGCTCTTGGCCTCCGGTTTGATTCTGATCCAGTAAGTGTTTGTTCCACAGCCAGGCAGAAGTAGGCAGTAGCTTTACTGTAAACACAATTATGCTAACTGTGGCAAGATTCAGTGACCACATGAAGGGAGGTCGGCTCTCACGCAAAACACTCTCACACACACTGTACTTACTCACTCGCTCACACACTCATAAAGCAGAAACATGGCACGCATCCGCACCTGCAGTCTCACGCTCGGACCCACCGGCTGCTGCACCGGGACGCACACCTACACATCGTAAACAGCTTCCTCTGTGGCCGGCGTGATTAGAAAGCACCCTGAGAGAGGACAGCAAGGGGGGCGGCCCCCTCACTGCACACACACACACACACACACACGTTGGAACCACAACAGACGACAGAGGATTTGTAGACCAAACACTCCACAGGAGGCCACACTGACGGTGTCCAGCGCTATCTGCAGGAGTTCATGATGGCTGACGAATTAAGAAATATTTTCATCGCAAACTGCTGCACGCAACATGATTCATGCATGCATTCACACACACACACACACACACACACACACACACACAATTACACCACACAACTGTTATTCCTCTTAACTGTGAATTTAAGGGAATCCTCTGAGCGGCATTAACACTCGGGCCTCGCTCCGCTGGCCGCCGCCGCTCACACTGACAGATTTATCTCGATCTCAATTAGTTTAAACAACGTGCAGATTAATATTGCCAGGAGGGGAAAAGTTCAGATGCCCCGGTTGAGCCGTGTGTCACTGCTGAAGCTGAGAGCCTCCCCGTCTCGGCCCGCTGACGCTGACCAGACATCCATCCAGATTGGCTGCATGTTTATTGAACATCGTTTGCGGGTTTGACGTTTCCCACAGAGCGGGGCTGCATTAGTTTTATATATTCGCCACAAAGTCAAGTGAAAGGCTGCGTTCAATCACACAAACCGCCCTGAGGGTTCTCTGCTCGCCCGCTCGGGGGAGAAGCACCACTTGAGCTGGAATGCAGCTGCGGACGTCACTGCTGTCCGGGGTGACTTCACTCCACTTCACTCCACTTGACGAGGAAAGGAAAGCTGCACACACACACTCGGGGCTGCTGAAGCCGTCCGTGGATCGCTCTTGTGGTGGAAAGTGTCGTGACTGAGCTGCGAGACATGAGAGCTGTTGAGGTTTGGTGCATCTGCAGGGGAGTGATAAAAATCTGTGTCAGGAGATAACCGAGTAACACGGCCTGAGAATGAAACCACACATCTGCAGCTTTTGTTCAGAAAGGTCACGAAGCTGAAGCCGCCCACAGATAACAGAGTAGTGTCCTACAGCGTTTCCTCTCCTGCTTCCTGTGTCAGATGTGGCGCAGAGATGCGGCTTTTACACTCAATGAAAAAAAAACTGACAATAGCTGCAGCAGATTTTCAGGGACGTGAAATTACCGTGAATTTTACTGTGACCTAAAAAAACTTTCATGGAAATCCACCACGATGAGAGGACGCGTTTTACAGAGAAAGCTGCTTCTTTGAGGGGTTTTTCTTTTAGTTTATAAAAGTATGTGGGTCTAGTTTTTATGCTCATTTTAAAACAAACCCACAAAACAAACATTTATAAAAAAAAAATTAAAAATTAACAAGACCTCCAAATGAAACAACAACCCCAGCAAATTATAAATAAATATTAAATTAAATAAATTACAAAAATGTTATATTTAAACACAAAAATATTTTAAAAAACTTTAGCTGATAGATAATAATTTAAAAAATATATGACATTTTAAAAATATATATTTAAACATGCAAAGATAAAAAAGAAACTAACATAAATACAAAATGTTTATCTACAATCAGACATCTGATTTAAAGTATTAAATTTGTCCCATTCATTATTTAAACGTTAGTATTTGAGCTGAATTACAAGTTATTAATTATCTTAAAAATCAAGCCTCCCCATGAAATAACATCCTTGGTAAAAGAAGAAAAAAACATAAAATAATTATAATTATAATAATAATAATACAATACAATAATAATAATAAAAAATAAGATAAAAAAAATATATTTAAAGAAAAAATAAGATAAAAACATAAAAACAATGTATATCTACAATCAGCCATTTGATTTTAAATAATTTAATCATATTAAATCTGACCATCACCACATTCACTGTCAGTATTAAACATTAATATTCAAGCTGTAGTTAATTAATTATCTTATTGTGCGCTGGAATCGTCTTTGTGTTGTTTATTTTCTCTCGTCACTATTTTGGTCGTGAGCATAAATTCTGCTGTGCATTAAGTAAAAATCTGCCTTTTTCTAAAGCGTGATGTCATCCCGAATCCAGAGAAAAAAGCTGATTATTTGCAGGAAACAATAGCAGAATAACAGATGTGGTTTCTCTCTCCGCTGCCACCATGATGTGAAAGCAATAACCACGCAGGGAGGGATTGATTTTAAAACAGGCAGAGAGGCTAATCTTTAACTGACGGTTGCCTCAGCAGAGCAGAATGCAACACGACCACAGAAAAATCAAGAGAGCGAACCTCTCGGTGCTGTCACCACCATTATCCCACTTTCTCCATGCTGCAACTTTCCATCTGCTGCCTCAGTCGAACATCTCTAAGAAGTGGAGAAGTGAAAATGGTCACACGAAAGGAGAGAATTGAAAAGACTTGACGAGTTAATATTTCCTGGATTGCTGCAGCAGCATGACAAACCCGATTGTATCTCCCATCTAAAGGCCGTCCAAAGGTTTGGTTCCATTCAGATAAAAGTGACAATTAGGACAGAGTGTGTTACACACTTTTCAAACTGTCTTTCCACTGATTCCTCCTCCAGAGTTTCATTTCTCTGCTCTCACAAACTCGGCACCAGCAGCTGGATAATGACCCCGAAAACCCCAATTGCAAATCAACCCGCTGAGTCAAAAGCTATTTCTCAACCCGGCCCTGACGAGCCTTGCGCAAGTGGTTGTCACAGCTCTGCATGTCAGCGGGCTGCAGGCTGGTCCCCCTAAACCTTAGGACGGTTGATTTGTCTTCCCAATAATTGCAACAATTACACAGCATTAGTTAAGCCGTCCGCCCACCCTGCTGCACACGGACGCGGCCTGCACGCAGGAAATGACGGCGGAGCGATCGAGGTGTTGCGTCTCCGACCTCAGACGGATTTGGTGGATCTTGGATAGACACGTTTCTGGTAAGACTCCCTTACAGTGGAGCAAAACGCCAGGAAACACTCGCTCATACACTCGTCATTTGTCTGCCTGTGCGTGCGTGTGTGTGTGTGTGTGTGTGTGTGTGTGTGAGGGTTTGGCAGTGTGGTTGTGGTATAGATCTCACTTCTGAGAACAACACTGGGCATTAATCACCTTTGAGGGGGGATTTTTTCCGTTGTTTTTCTGTTGCAGAATGCAGATGTATATCATGCATGTGCACACACACGAAATGAAGAAGACGGAGCGAGATATTAAAGGAGAATTAAAGCATCCACAGGCTTGTGCTCCTCTGCTGTACTTTTCCGAGGTGTGGCCTGTACGGCACCTCCACATCTCTGATTCACCAAACACACAGACTCCCATCAGATCAGAACACAAACAGAACGTATACACAAGTATGGGCGGGTCTTATGGATGTTCTTCTCCTTCACATTATCCTCTTATTTAGTTTTCTATACACCTCAAGTGCATCAGAAGCTTTTTTCCCTCACGTACACAACAGATGCACTCATTTTAATGGGAAGACAGGAGGAGGCGGAGCCAAATAAACCCCGGACTTTGACTCAGGAGACCAAAAAGTTTGTGTTGTTATTTGTAGTCAACCTGCGTAACTGTGCAGTAACATGCGGAAAGTTGGAAGTATGGAAGTAGTTGTTTATAACCCAAACCTGATCTCTTTTCCTAAACTTTATCAAGTAGTTTTGTTACCTCTGAGGTTTATTTTGAAAAGCCACAATGCACGTAACGAGTAGAAACTGACAGGATGTCCCTGACACGTCCAGACTGACACTAAAGGTTAACTATGTGTCTGAATCTGACGAGCTTGGAGTGAGAATTTGTTGCTCTTTCTCACTCCCATTACACACAACCTTACTGAGCCACGCTGCTCTTATTATTGGATTCATATGCATCAGTACTGATGGAAAACTATCAGGAATACTCTGACTAAAGCTGCAGAGAAAGCTTGGCATCTCTTTTGCTGCTCGACACTTTTTGCAAAGAAGATAAATTCATTTTTGTTCAATCGTGCACAAACAATATGTGAGTTTTGTACAGAGAACAATGAAGCTTTTAAAGCACTAAAATGCTTTATTTCCTCTGCAGTCACGGCCTGAACCGTCCGTCCAGGACAAAAGCTGAAAACATCAGAAAACTGTGGACATGCATGTGATGCAACATTTTGTTTGTTTCTAATGTGGTTTGTTAGTGATGGTTGGTGGCTAATGTACGGTTGATAATATGTATTTTTGACTCACTTAATGTCAAATTTGAAACCTAAAGTTTCCATTTATTGTGCTGTAATCAGCAGCCAAAGTGGCTGAAATAATGTTCATCACCTCACAGTTCCTGTCTTTTTCTGACAACATTAAGCGCAGCAGCAGTTCAGTGAGTAAGCATCAGTCATCCAGCAGTCCTCCGGCTTGTGTGAGTCCACTAGAAATCAGCACTTTCTCCTCAGAAAATAAGTTTCTCTCTGCAGCTAAAAGCTTCGTATAAACACGGTGTAAGTAATGCACCGAGGGACTTGTGGAGGGCTTTCCCTGTGTTGTTTTGCAGCAAAGTGTTTATACAAAATTGAACTTAACAACTACCAACGAAGAAGGAACTTCCTGTCCGTAAACAAATGAACAAGGCATATTTCGAAAATACTGTTTTTGTACAAGACGTATTATTTTTTCAGTGTTTTGTTTCGTGGAATTTGTGAACTTGGAGAGTAAAAGCTCCCACATGTTAAACACTCAGAGGTGGAACGTCCTGCAGAGTATCTGAGGACGTTCTTATGTAACGTTCCTTATGGAACAGATTATATATGTTGGTTTATTCAGCAGCCATGTTTTCAAAACCCAGGGAAGAACATTCAGATACTCTCTCATGTAAACACTGTCAGGACAAGTCAAAGTTACTTTTATTTTATTTTTACAGTCATTGCATGCACCTGAATTCATGAATCGGCATCAGAATCAGAATATGATTTATTCACCAAGTAGGTTTTCACTTAGAAGGAGTTTTCTTTGGTGTTTGGTGCAAGAAACAAATCTACTAAGAGCAGAAAGTCAGTTTGGGTTACAGGCTTTATTGAAGAGGCATGGTAGGTTTAATGGTGTGAGATTTGTGTCCACAGTGTGAAGGGTCAGCCATGATCATTCCTGCCCACTAAAGGTGAACTGGAGGTGAACTGGTCCTGGCTGCAAAATGCACCTTTCATGCATGGATTTAAGGGATTTTGCAGTGCAGGAATGAGTCACAAAATCCAGAAATTAGTTAACATTTGTGTCCTTCAGGTTCCTCCCTCTTAAAGTCAGTGTTTTATTTGTATTATTGTTTTTTTTTGGCTGGCTGAAATAAGGTCTGTGTTTAGTTCATCTTGAAGAGGGCTGGTGGGTCACAATGTTATCAAATAAAAATAAAAATGACGCTTTGTTCCAGGACATAAAATTTGCGAATTTCAGTAAAAACCCAACGTAATTAATCTTAAGTTATGAAGTTCTGGTTGTTCTGTTTTGGGGACAGTCCCAGTTAAATGTTCCCCCCCTGAGCAGCTTTCAGGTGGATTGGTTGAGTATATGACTGACCTGAGCTTCTTTGGAGCTCCACAGAAATCAATAGAGCTGACATGCAGAGGAGAAATATGTTAAAATCACTGATATCTGAACCTACAGCAAATGCCTCAGACGTGGTTCCACCAATTTTCTTCCTTTTGTGAAATTGGCACAAGATGTTGACAGTTTTTTTCGGGCAGGAAAGGAGGTCACGGTCCACTGAGAGTTTCTGCTCCTGACACTTAACTTACACTCCACGTCCACAGAGCTTCTGTGCTCCCTAAACCACACTGGAGCCGCTCAGTGATGCTGTCAACCAGCCTGCAGATCACGACCTCTGCCAGCACAGTCAGCCACTGCAAGGAGCCATATCCCCTTTCTGTTCCCACACACAGATTTATGATACTTCTCTGGAAGCATTACAAACAAAAGTTACCTTCCTCACTCAGAGTATCTGATGTAGAAAGACAGACAGCGAACAATCTCAAAGCTCATCAACATTCCTGACAAAGTATTTGCATAATGTATCCAATCTAGTACGGTAAGATGTGACCACAAGAAAATATACATCACAATTATGCTGTAACGTGGTGATTTATTGTGTGAGATGGGTCCAGTGAAATAAAGCTCTTTGTGCAGAGCAGTTGGACAGACGGAGTCTTCGGAGACCTGTTTTGGTAGGAAGACCATAATTGCTTTGAATTGGCTCTTGCGCAAATCTAGCCTGCTACAGTATGCTGAGAAAGCATTATAGTGTGTGAATGTGTGTGTATTTGGGTGTTCTGTGCATGTATGCGAGACTGCGCTCGTGTGTGTGTGTGTTTTGTTCTGCAATCTGACTTGATGAAGTGGGTCCACTGAGCCAAAGCGCTGCTGAGAGTTCAGAGTCATCAGTGAGGATCCGAGTGAGACAGAGCGACCACAGGTTTGGTCAGGACATGGTCAAGCCTGGGTCAGGGCAGGGTCCGAAGGGAACGGCTATATTAAGTCACTGAGTTTGTTTCAGGGAATGTTTTTAGGGAAAGGAGCTGACCCGTGTTTTTGGGTTCATTGTACTGTAAGTTGTTTGTGTTTTTCTTTCTGTTGCTCCTGAATCGAGCGCTCGGCTTTCTCGCAAATCATTTTTCAGCAATTTGGATGTTTGGAAATGTTATCAGGCTTCTGTACAAGAGTATTTGTACAGTTCTAAATCTTTCTGAATCGTTTGTGTTTTACCACAGAAACTGGGCAAATTGTTTTCCCACAGAGGTTTTTCGTATTCCATTAATCCCTCGTAATGTGCAGCTTGATATGGAACGTTTGAGCCGTGCCACACCGCCGTTAGTCAGGAGGAAACTCGGCGATGATGACAGGAGAGATGCTCGTCATTTGCCTCCGTTTTAATTCAACTTGTTACTGAAATTTTCTAGTAACATTTGAGTTGCATGACATAATTTGGACTAACAAATGGTGAGCTCTGTTGTCTTTATAAATACACAATGTGTCAGTGCAACAACCAGCTGTGTGCTTCATGTGCACATTTGTAGCCCCGTGGGATTTTCCCCAACTTCTTTCCCAGACTCGGAGGACAGCTCGTGTACATTACACGCTGCAGCGCAGAAGGTAAAATGCCCATCCATTCATGAGGAGGACCTCCAGTGTTGTCCTAACCTCCCATTACACGCCATCAATCTGTCACCGTCACAGCCTTGTTACTGTAAGGTCTGTTCCACTTGAAACAAGCCTCTAATTATACTCCCAGTCAACTCCCACTGGACCACATGCTGTACGCTGCGCTAACCAGCACACTGCACTGTAGGTCCACATCTCTCTCTCTCTCAATTCCCAAACCTCCACTCAGAATAGCATATAGAAGCAGCCACAACACAGATTAACACCCCTGTGAACAAGCTGATGACATCGCTCAGGAAGCTCAGAGGAGCGGACGGACTCCTGTCTGAGAACCTGAAACCTGCTCAAAACACCAAACAACTCTCTCTCTTTCTGCCTCGGTGTTTCCAGGGTCTCAGGGCGAGTGGGAATGGACACAGTGGCCCTGAAATGATTAGTGGTTTCAGTCATTTTCATCCCACTGCATGTGTGTTAGTGTGTGTTTGTTTGTGCCTCAGTGTAAGCAGAGAGAGAGAGACGGGGCACCGTGCTGAGGGCGGGGGAGGCTCAGGACCAATCCGATGATGACATTGCCTTTGGTCGCGCTGTTGACAGTTGCTGAGCTGGAAAGCTGCTATTTTGGCTTTTTTTTTTTTGCATGAGGAGTAAATTACCAGAACACGTGATCGTCCAATATCAGCAGAAGAGTTTGACCTGTTTATGTCCAGGTAAAGAAACTCAGCCACACCCAGACAAACTTCAATAAAAAAGATCGCCCATCTGGTTTTAAAATAGTGAAAAACTGAAACCTGGTCTCTGATATCCAACTTCTCTCCGACTTTCGGCTGCTGTCACTATAGTTTACATCAAATTTTGATGTTTCCATCAAGCTTTTCTCGTGCAAATCTTCAAAATGCGCAGAGAAATTGATCATTCATTCATTTTATAGATTCTCATGAGAAAATGCGAAAAGTTTTTATGCTCGCTTCAGGTGTTTTTTTGTTTATTCTTTATTTTCTGAATAAGTTCTGAAACATGACTCTCATGACTGATCAGCTGTTTCCTCTGACATAAAGAACTATTAGAAGTTTCCAGTTGAATCTGATTCCTGAAGACTTATTTTCTCTCATGGGTGGCAAAAGTTGTCCAATAAGCAACCTAGTTTTATTCTCTTTTGCTCCATCTCTTCTTCTTCTCCTGTTTCCTGACAGATTAGCCTACAGCAACACATCACACTGCCACCTGCTGACCAGAGGACGTTACTGCAGCTTTGTTTATTCGCTCTAAACCAGCTGAAACTTCCCTAATTCACATTTTCTTTAATGCAACATTTAAAAATTTCGCTTCAAAAGTTGATTTGACTCATGCAAATCAAACTAAGGAGAATAAATGTTGTGTTTCTGCTCTCATGTCTCTGTTTGCACGGAGCCGTTGTCTTCTGCACGGAGGTCCTCGCGACCACCTGCAGACAATAATGATTTCTTTTCCTGTTCATGATGCTCTATAATTAGCCTGGTGTAGGATATTAATACAGACACTGTAATCTTTTGTTGCTCTGACTGCTGACACAAGGTAACTTTAGCTTCAAAAGCTCTCAGTAAATGTATCAACATTAGCCACACCTAGTAAAGATACCTTTATAGCGTTGGGGGCGGAGTTACAATAAGGAAGCTCAGGTGATTTTGGACACGCCCGAACAATCCTAAACACACTTTTAACTAAAGATTGAATGTTTTCAGCTGTTATTTTGGTAAAACATATCTTCATCCTGTTGCAGCACGTCCTAGTGTGTGTATCCTCGTGAACCCAGCAGCCTTTCACCTCAGCCTCACCCCCGTATCAACATCTTTTAAGCAGCTGAACTTGTAACCTGCCGTAATTCTGAAGATTAGCCTGGAGTCTGCCATTACAAACACAGTGAGTCATGTTCATTAGAGCTAAATGGATGTAGCGATGGGCTGAGGTCAGGGCATCGATGATTAAAAAACACCAGCTGACAGGCCGACTCCCCTGTCACAGGCTGTGTTATTCTTGATCCACACACAGCCGTCGTCTACCGTTTGTGGGCACTCTGACTGATGCTTCTACGGCTTTGATTACATTGCAATTATAGCAGAGATTCTTGTTTTATTTCCTTTGGTCACATTTTATTTCCTATGGATTTGTAGTGCAAGTGAAATGCAGGCGAGCTGGAAAACCGTGTCACGGACTTGGATCGAGCTGCGTCCAAGAGCCAGAGAGGCTCAGCTGAAACAGACGGGTGTATATTATCTTACTGCTCTGCATTTTCTAGGATGTCACCGAGTTATGAATTAGGCCATAAATCATCATTACGGGGTAATATCTGTGCTCTGACCCTGGCTTTGTCTGTGTAATGGATGCTGGATGAAACGAGGCAAAGTGTAACACAAGACGCTAAATGTGGACCACACAGGAAACTATCGAGCAAGTGGAGCCAAAATCTCTGCATACCTTTGCGTCAGGATCCCAAACATGACCCCTTTGTCTGTGTTTGTAGCTAATGTTTTTTATATCAGGTTTGATGTGTGAATGTTTTCTTGGTTATGTTGCTTCCGCTGACGATTTATGGATTTTTCGTGTGTGAATGCATGCCAGCAGATGAGTGTTAGCAGAGTGAGTGGGAACGCACAGGACGTGTGTGTAAAGTACTGCTGTCAGCGCGATCGGCCAGCAGGCGAGGAGTGCCTTCACTGCCCTCCTTGTGGAGCCAATTTTCCCTCAGAAAGCAAAGTGACTCAGTTGTGGTTTGACATTGTTTGTGAGTGCACAGTGTGTGTGAGAAAGCAGGATCAAGAGTGTCTATGTATGCACATTGCATGCTTACATTCCCGTGTATGGAGCATTTTTAGGCGATTGCATGATTGAGTTCCATGCTTTTCCTCAGGTCAGCCTGAGGTTTACCGGCCTCCTTAAAATACACCTCTCATTCCTCGCAGTGGGAAATGTTTTATGACAGTCGGTACAGACATCACACTGCTACGCCCAGTATGTAAAGTCTAAGAGGAGCACGCAGGGTGCTATCAAAACCAAAACGCACCCAGACTGCACAGCGTACGGCTCGTCTCCTGGAGGAGGAAACGCTCTTATGTTGAATGCATGTTCGGCCAAAGTCAGCCAACTTGGAGATAATTTAAAGGCTCTGTGTACTTGAATCACAGTCCCTTCCTCGCTTACTGCGAGTGGTAGCTAACCATGCAGATAGTTTTGGTTTTATGTGCTGAAGTTTTGAAATATCCTTCTGTGAGATTTCTTTCAACACTACCAGTACAATGGAGGTGACTGGAATTTGCTTGTGGTGTTCAACGTGTTGAAAAATTACAATTGAAGATCTATTTCGAGAAAGAATGTCTCGGCTGCCCTGGATAATCCACAGACCTCACTGTGAACAGTTTTCATTGGAACTTCTTTCCACTGAAGAAATGGTCCCAGTGCACGCTGCCCAGTGAGGTCTGTGGAGTGCCCAGTGCAACCAGGACATTGTTTCTCAGAACACATTTTTACTAAAGTCATTTTGTCAATTCTGTCAGCGCCAAAAATGAAGCTCTTTTTTATTTTAGCTGTGGCAGAAGTTAAAGAGGCTGATGTCTTGAAATTATCTGCATGGGTAGACATCGCTCTGGTTCATTCTCGACCCATTTCAAACTGGTTTTTACCGGCTGCATGGAACTGAAACTGCTCTGCTGAAAGTCAGCAATATTCTCAAGAATGCACGCAGATTTTAATCTTTTTCGGTTTGTCTGCAATCATCATATCTTACAGAAACATCTTTCAGGGTTGCTGGTGATGGTTTTGTCTCATTGTTGGCTCACGTGTGGAGTTCCACAGGGTTCAGTACTTGTTCCCGTGTGGTTTTGTTTGAATGCGCTCCTACTTGGGCGTATTATCTGTTGTTATGCAGATGACACTCAGATGTATGTCTTATTCAGATCTGATGAGATTAAAAGTCTGGGTACTCTACACTGTTGTCTAACTGCAATCAAACACTGGAATTTTTGTTATAGCTTAATAGGAACAAAACAAAAATCATCTGGAAATATTAAAACATCTGGGTTTAAGGATTTCCAAATAAGACTTTTGGATTTGCAAAGAAAACGTTTAATCCATTTTTAATCACACATGTATTTTATTTACAATGAAAACATTTTTTATTGTAGCTTTTTGCCTCAAATATTTTTTTTTATTGCATAATAAAGACACAGAAGTAAGGAGACAGGATATGATGCAAGTACTGGTTCGTAAATTGGTTATAGAGAACCATCTTGTGTGCTGTTTCATTAATTTTTCCTGATGTTTTCAGGGTCAGCCCTTACTGAAAGAACTCTTACACAGTTTTTTTCATATAAATAACCCTCTTTATTTGATGAAACCTCATCAACGTTCCCTCTCACTCACTGTAAATTATCTGGACAATATTCATGGAGGTTAACATCTGTTTTATGTCCGGTTCAACAGATTAATTTACATTTACATTTCAGGGATGTTGTGCATGTTTTAAAACATGACTTAAGTTTTGTGTTTTTTAAATCTGTAGTTCAGCTTAATGTTAATATCATATTTGTTGTTCTTTGTTTCTTTTCTTCTTTGTGTGTGGTTTATTTTGTGCTTCATGTGCTGTAATGCTGCAGTTTCACGTGAGGTTTGAGTTCCAGTTCATTATCTGTGTATCTCCCATGTGGTATTTACTGAAAAGTCACTTGTTTACTGTTATCAGCCCGGCTTTATGGGCTTATCGTCATCAGAGCTTTGTTGCAGAGTGCCGGTCAACCTTCTCTGGCTTGCACGCAGCGTTTGTCTGGCAGATGAACTGAGTGCAGATGACTTAAATCTTTCACATTGCTGCTCACACATGAGCTCACAGTGTAACTGGATGCGAAATAGCCTTTCGAATAAGCAATCTCCAGAGCCATAAAAACAAATGGAGGTGATTTCCGACATATCAAGATGCTTTATGCTTTTCCAACCAATATTTAATATTCTCCAGAGCTCCATGGCTGCCGGGGTGTATCTGAAGTGGACATATTTTATTGTATTTTTCACCCAGAAGTTTTGGGGTGTGTGTGTGTGTGTGTGTGTGGAGCACTACAGTATGTAATGACCTCATTCTGACTGTGAACCGCCCTCTGGGAATCCCCCAACTCACAACTGTGTGTAGGCCTCTGCATTCATACATGTGTGTGTAGTGGTGCCATATGCTGAGGTAATGGTCGTCTTCATGGGGACAGCTCATCCTCGGAAACAACCGCTGGGTGGTCCGCTGACTTAACCCAGCGACAACTGCTTAAAGAAAAGGTACAGAAAGAAACAAAGGAGAAAAGACTTCAAGCTTTAAACTAATTCCTTAAAGAGAGCAAAATATTTCTCTGAGCTCTTCGGTACACCGGGAAGCTGAAACAGTTTTTGCAGCTGTGAGGCCCTTTGAGTTTATTCAGATAGATTGTATTTGATCTCACTGGAGTCCATTTATCACACACACCTAGTGGCTATCAGGAGGAAACGGAAGAGCCGCATTAGCATGTGAGTGAAAGGACGCGGCGCTCGCTGATTCATCTCTCTTCAACAATAACAGTATACCAACGCTGGAGAGCACACAGGAAGGGATCGGTGCTCCTGCTCCAGAGGGAGTGATGTGGGAACACACACACACACACACACACACACACACGGGTCAGTGCAGTGTGTGTTTGTGTTGTGCAGTTCTGGTGTTGTGCGGGCGAACGTTTACCGACTTTGAAACTGTGGGAACGCGGCGCTCTGCTGCTGCACCTGCCCCCTTCGTCCAAACCTCCTCCTGCTGCACCTCCTCCTCCTCTTGCTGCACCTCCTCCTCCTCCTGCACCACATGTCAGGATCAGAAACATGGACTCATACCTACAGGCCGGAGTAGGTCATCTGCCAGGGCCTTCCAGGATGACTCATGACTCTGAGCTTTTATTTTTGTTTCATTTCTAATCTTCCATGGCTGTGGTTGAGGTTTGGTGAGGCTAAAACTACAAGGTTAAAGTTACGCAAAATGCTGTTTTCCCTTTGGAAACAAATTGTGGTAACGTGTTCTTATGAATTATCAATTAACGTCTGTAAATATTATGAAAGAGTTGTCTTAGAGTAGCTGTACACGACTTTTCGAGCTCGTCAGTTCCTGCAGTATGTAGATGGATGAGCTGACGGCACCATGAACAGATAAACTGGAATAAAACTTAAAACTGTTCTTTAGTCAGGACGCCATTACTCATTATATCTATGCAAAGTAAAAGTGTCCAGCCCCTTTAAATGGTTTCTAATCGTATAATATGGTACAAACAACAATTGTTTTCCTATGTAGGATTGATAATAATCATTTTGACCCCTTATTTGTTGCATTAATCAACATGTTCATTGATTGATTGAACTCGTGCATGAGATTATTAATTCTTGTACATTCCTGATGAAGTACTGCATGAATTAATTAAGCCTTTTTCATGCATTTATTCCTGACAGTTAAAAAACCTTGAGAATCATTAAGATCTGAACATGTCATTGTTCATATCATCACCTTTAAAAGCTGCCGTGTCATTGTTCAAACAGCCCAATAATCCAAAGATTTCTGTCTCTTTAGCTGCTACATGCTGCACTTCATTCACTGGTTAACTTTGTCTGTCTGCTGTTTATGAGTTTATGATGAATTTTTATTGTTTTTTTCTTATAAAACAATGTGAACAGAGCAGTGAGTTGTGGGCTGACACAGAAACAATGAGCTGACTCTCACTGTAAAGCTCAGGGAGGCTGAGAGGAGCTGAGATTGAGTCATCACCTGTCACATCCTGCAGAGTCCTCACTTTGACATGACAGGTTGAGCAACAGTTTGTGTGTTGTTTTATTTCTTGGCTGGATCATAATTCATAAAAACAACAAGCTCTGACCTCTGACTAACAAACGCTTCTATCTAAACGTGTCCGCTGATCTCCAGAGGACAATTAGCTTCAGAGTTCAGATGATGATTCATGTTTATTACCCTGATAATAAACACGAACACTGACACTTGGGACTTTTTAGAGTTTAGGGTTTATTTTTCCCTGCAGATTTTTTAATTTTCTGTGGATTCCTCTTTCATTCTGATCTTGTTCGCTCTGGTCGTGTGGGTTAGTCAGCGCTGAAAACAGTCGAGTGGGGAAATACCCGAGAGAAGAGCTCTGAGCAAGAACAGGAAAATGCAGGAGAGAGAAACATTAAACAGGAGGTCAAGTTTAAGTTGAGCAACATCCGCACGTCTTTTCAACCCAACATGTGCGTCTGTAGACCACAGAATCTAGTAAATATCAGAAACATTTGTTGTATTTTAGAAACTGACGAGTTTCAGCTGAGTCAAATTTTCTCCCTAATTAACTTTGGGCTCTGATGAGGTGATTTCCATGATTTTGTGATAAGTGTGAACAAACCTGGCGTGTCTTGAAGTCATGTCATCTCTGGTTTAAACCTCACGCTACCTTCTGTCATGTTTTCAGCTGTCAGAACAAATGACTCAGCGCAGGAGGACAGCTTCAAACAGACATTCATTATAAAGGAGAAACGCGGAGGAGGATGCTTAATGTTGATTTTGGCGCTCCCGGTGGACAAACGCGGTAATGTTTCCATGAGCAGTGGTGTCTAAAGATCCTAATCTGGCTGCAGGTGCATTTATTTTGGAACCGAGTGAAAGAAAGACGCATCATGCTTTTTAATATTTTCCATTTTTAAATGAGGCTGTTTGCAGGTTGTATAGCGTTGAGGTAATGTGACTATTTGTAGCTGTGTGAGATTAATCTAAATTTAATCAAATGCATGATTAATTCTGGTAGTAAGAACAACATTCAATAATGATTCAGAGCTTGCACAGTAAAAACAAGAAGTTATCTTAAATCTTATCAATTTACAGCGAGGAAACACCAGACAAAATGATATGAATAAATAAAATACAATAAAAATAAGATAAATAAATACTAAATATACTACAAATAAATAAAAAAATTATGATAATAATTCTAAAATAATAACAATAATAATAATTCTTATCATTACATCATAAAACCTAATTAAAAACTACACTAAAAGTGAATAAATAATGAATATATAGCCAATAAAGCTCTATTTAAAGTCAGACCAGAACAAAAAAAGACAATAAAAGTAAATAAAAATAAGAATTAATATAGATAAAACTCAGTTCAAAGCTAGACTAAACAGGGAGGTCTTGAGTTTGCTTTTAAAAAGTCAACATATTTTTTTAAATCTCGTAAACATTAGACCTGTCGGGGAAGAACAGGGTCGACTCAGGATCTGTTTTCTTTTTTTTCTGTTCTTTTGTCGATTGTTTTCTCTTCGCTGATCTTCATCAGCTTCAGCCGTAACCACAAAGTGAAACGTCTGAGGAAAAATCTAATTCTCCGAAGAAAAACCTCTTCCCGCTTCCTTTTAAATCACCAACTTACTTCTCACTGCCAAACCTTTCCTGGTAAGACGTAAACACGGCTCCTCTGCTCCGTGTCAAACAGGAAGCCGGGCCTTTATAATAAGGATGTAAAAATAGCTGCCGTGTTGCTTATGTAGGTCATATAGAGGGATCAGAGTTTCATAACCAGGTGAAAGTTCCTTCACTGCTTCAGTGTTCTTCAGTTTCCAAGAAGCAGGTTTACTGACTCAAAGTGAAACATTTCGGTCCGTGTGACGGATTTGAGGGGATTTCTTGTTTTCGTCCAGCTAACTCAGTGAACCTGCTTCTTGGAAGCGGCCACAGATCTGCAGTTCTGGATCCCAGAGCTGTTTCCATGCGAGCTGATTGAAGTGTCCTGTAAGACATCCACACGCCCGAGGAGACATCATGCGATACCTTCCCGCGCCGGCGTCTCATCAGCGCGGCTGTATTGATTAGGCGACAGAGGAGTGGTGTGTCCCCACCTCTAACCCACACACACGGACACGCAGCCAGCTCATGTCGAGGTTTTTCCTCTGTGCCTGATAGTGATACACAAAAGGAACCACATTTTGTAAAAACACTCTGTGTTTGATGACCTAATCCTGATCCTCCACCCAGCCCCGAGCCCTAACCTAATCACACTTTATTTTGTCTTTATGAACTCAAATAAAGCTGTTCTCCCGAAGCTGCCATCACACAAACATCTGTGTAATATCACAACATCACGGTATCACATTAGTCTGAACTTACACAGTACATATGTTTCTGGTGATGTAATGATGAATGATAATATGTGTCCGCGGCTGACCCTGCACACTGCTGGAGCACCTCATGTTTTTGTGCACAGTTCTGACTTTATGGACCTTTAAGGCCTGTTGTAGCTGCAAAGATCTGCAAGTTCTTGAAGGTTCGATTCTCCCTGTGCAACATCAGGAAGATCAGACGCTACCTGACCGAGCATGTCCAGGACGTCACTCCTTTATTCATCCTTCTGCACTGGCTCCCAGTTGCAGCAAACATCAAACTCAAAGCCAAACTTCAGCAGCTCCTTCATTCAGGGGCGTCTGCAGGGCCGCGCTTCTCTTTGTAGGTCCCACAAACTCCATCTGATCTGCTCAGTCCCTCTTCATCTTTAAGATAAGACTAAAGACTGAGCTCTTCATCTTCACTCATAATCCACACGGATGAAAAAAGCACTATTTGCACTGTCCTAATACCTGATAGCACCTACATGCTACTGGAGTCAGACTCAACTCTTCTGAGTTGAGCTTTGCTTGTTGTTTGAACTCTACGTTACTTTGGATAAAGCAGCTGATCTTGCACACTACTGGACCAATCATCCTCATGCTTTTTACTCACATTTATACCATTTTTATTCTTATTTTATCTTTTATTTATACAGATTATCTCATTGAGACCTGCTGACTTTGTCCTCAAAGAGTTTTAGAAAAACCTTTTTTATGGACATCCTTGACCGTTGACTCCGTAACTGGCTGTTGTTTTTAACTTCTTCAGGTTGAAATCTTATTTGCACTTGGGGAAACGTGAGTGGCAGTGGATTATTTAGTTGGCATTTATACTTTGAAATTGATATTTTATCTTACTGTTGTTTTTGCACTCCCAGGTCGAGCGTCCATGTGCACCTGTGTGCACAGTCGGGGCCAGTTTATATCCAATGAATAGCAAACCCCAGCCAGCAGTAGGTGTGCAGCACAGCCATGTTACAGCACATCTCTGGGTCAAAAGCTCGGCCTTAAACTTTAACGTGATTCATTTCAAATGGACTGCCTGCGATTGATTAATCTGTGGGTGTAACGACATTAGAGCCTGTTGTGTGTTATCATGTCCCATTGTGTTGTGCACACTGTGATTTATGCTCATGCTAGGGTGGCATTTAACAAACGATTGGACTCAGTAAAATCTGTCAGCGCTGATGAAGTAATGACGACTCATCACACAGATGTGTTGTGAAGATTTATTTGAGCTTCTCTTTCATCTGCAGACAGTGAAAACGACTACAAATAATACATAAAAAAGTCATTTTAAAGTCAGTGTCAGACTTTATATGAGGTGTAAATGGTGCAAGGAGTTTAATATTTTCCTTGTAATCAGTGCCATACAACACAACTCTCTGCAGGAGGATTCACAGAAAGACATTTATGAGGAACACAAAGGAGAGACTTTCAGTTTCTTGTTGATCTCCAGAAAAGAAGACATTTGCTGGATGACATCAGCAGGGAAACGCTCCCTGCATGACTTCATGCAGGAGTAGAAGGGGATTTCTGCTCCCCCGTGTTGAGCACCACCCTTTGTTCTGTGCTGGTCAGGTGATAAGCATCTGTGCTGTCCGGTCAGCGTGTGATGGGGCTGAACAGCAGCAGCTCTGTGCCCACAGCCACCTGCTGAGCCGTCCTGTCTGATACCAGCACTGATGAAAGACACGGCACGCACACCGAGCCCACAAAGAGCTGCTTTACTGCAGCTCGTCTGCCTTTAAACTGCAGAACTCTGCATCCTCCGCTGTGCTCCGGCTATAGATCCATCTCATGCGACTTTGATTATAAGACAAACAAAAAGCATCATGTCTCTGGGTCGAGCTCTCTTCCATCCGCACACACGGATTTAATTAAGAACCCCAAATATGATCTGAAGATTATGAGTCATGGCGATGACCTTCAGCTAAACTGGTGAACATCAATTCAAGTCCACGTCAGGGCGAAAACCCAGCATGAGTCACGAGAGCACGCAGACAGATACGGGACACCAAACGGTGATTAATGGCTTAATCAAAAGCAGATTACAGGAGCACATACGGCTCTGTAGGTACAGATCTGATGCAGCTGTTTACATTCATCCACCACCAACACGCCGCTCAGACTGTTTTACTCTTAAAGCTTTAAATATAATATTAAGGGAAGGATCATCCTCTCATTAAACACACTGAGTGTTAATCCAGCGTGCCGTGGAGCAGCGTGTAGGCCTGCTGGTAGTCTCCGCTGCACTGGGTCAGGATCTCCTGCAGGACGTCTCTGCTGAAGTCTGGAAAGCTGCTCGTCAGTTTCATCAAAGCCCAGTCGAAGTCGGGCTCCAGATCTGGAACACACACAGGAGAGAAGTTATTATTATTGATCCCACGAGGGTTCTTTCATTGTCAGATTAAGAACAGAGCACTTTCTCTTAACTTTTACTCTTCTTTTTGGTGTTTTGTTGGAAGTTTTTCACACACGATCAGAAACCAAAATGCTTTTTAATCTGTGGTTTAATTAAAGGTGCCATTCATGAAACAGTTAGAGCCGGGACTGGGACATGAATTAGTATGTAAAGATATCTGCTCAGGACACATTTATTCCTCTTCATATTAACACAGTATATAGTCGGGGTTGGGAAAAAATCGATTCATGTACAGATCGGGATTTTAAGTGACGATTTTTCTCCCCAGAATCGATTATATTGCGTCATATTCGTGTCCAAAAAAACTTAAAAAAAATACTGTACATGTTATGAACCTCTTCATGTCCCAGTTGTAATAAATGTCGGCTGACTGACAGACTGATGTTTGATGGTTTATCATCTCTGGAAATGTATGATTCAACTTGCAATTACTGATTATATCGAATCGCAATTATCAAGAATCGTGATACAATCTAATCTAACCAAAGAATGTCGTCCCACCCCGAGTAAATAGTTGTTTATTGCAATAATAATGATCTGAAAGTTTGAATATTCGCCCGTTAAAAATGCACTAGAAGAAGAGCGAAAAGAGGGATTCTGCAGCTCTTCTGTTTGACCACTTTGGCTTCTTTTCCCTACGATGCTCCTGGATCAGACTCCCGGTGGTTCACAGGCTGGTCCAGGTCTCAGGCCTTCACACGGCCCGGCAGGAGACTGGTTCTGGCAGGTAGTGACAGAACAGAACGGAAAGACCTGATCTGGTGAAATGTAGCCGCGGGATCGGCCCGACATGGATGGAGGATGTTGTGGCATGCAGGATGGTTCCCGCAGCGGCTGTGCCAGGACTGAAGGTTTCGGATGCTTTGGGGTATTCTGGTCTTGACCTCGGACTGGTGAAACCGCCCCGCTGTGGCTGCTGTTTGGACGGACTCGGACTACCGGGATGGCACGCTGCATGACCTGCTGCAGGCCTGGAAGTCTGTGGTGACAGACATGTTGTAATGGGAGTAAAAGGATCCCTGAGAGCCTCTCAGAGGAGCTGGAATCCTCTTCTGGAGTTTATTAATAAATGATTAATAGCTCTTGGAATAAAAACCCATCGGAGAGAATGCGAGGAATCCAATCCTCCATTCATTTTTTTTCATATCTCTATTCAAAACTGAACAATGATGAAATAGAGTTTTCTGACACGTGCAGCAGCAGTAAATGCTGAAGAACATGAGGTTCTGTTTGTGTTCCCTGCTGAGACGCAGGTGTTCATCATGTGTTCATCATGTGTTCATCATGTGTTC
>CAFUXE010001581.1:224600-241765 GCA_903364295.1 Serranus cabrilla | reverse complement strand
CTTTGTTACTGAGTGAACTTTGTCATTATTTTGTGCTAAAACATATTTATAAAATATAATTTAAATGACGTTTGTAGTCCGGCGTGACGCAGGTAGTTGTGATTTCCGGGAAACAGTGAAGGCACCGTTTCTGTCTCCAAACCCGGGAAACGAAAGTGAAAGTTAGCAGCAGCAAATTAAACAAACAAACAAACTAAAATCCGTAATAAAATGTTATTTTTGTAATTAAAGTTTACACGAACAGGGTGAATGTTTGCCTCGTTAGATTTTAGACTTAATACTGTTTTCTGTCATTATACAGAAACACCACACGTCTCTGTTTAAATGTATTTAGATATTTTTAATTTCTGTAACTAGCTGTTACTTACTACCGCGGCTGCCTGTCTGTGGCTGCTGGATTCCCGCCGTCAGGTGCATTATTATTATGATCCTCAGGTGTCTGCTCTCCTCCAGGTGTTCCTGATGTGCTGTCAGAGAGTCTCTGGTTGTTATAAGGATCCATTATTCCTCCCTGAGATCAGAGGTGTCTGAAACAGTTTGGGCTCCTCTCTCTGTCCTGATGTTTTTATTAGTACGCGGCTTCTCAGAATTTACTCCGGAGTGGGAGGGTTTGAATGCGACAGCTCCATCTGCTGGAGGGTGCGTTTAATAAGTCAATATTAAATAAATTAATGCATATACAAGTAGAAAAACATGCATGTGAAATAATGCTGGCAGTAAATGTATAAATATTGCATTATGAAATAAACGTCCCATCATATTAATTAATGTGGCAGTATTAAATAAAAATAGGATAATGAAATAAAAGTCCCTTAAAATAAGTAAATGCAAAAAAAAAAAAAGTAAAACAAAAGTCTCCTAAAATAAATACTTAATGGAGTCATGACATAAAAAGTCCCAGGAAATAAATAAATAGGGTTAATAATATAGGTTAATAGTCCCCTAAAATAAATAATTGTGGAATTATGAAATAAATAAATATGAAGTCATGAAAATAAATAGGGCATTATCAAATTGAAGTCCACTGAAATAAATAAATGGTATTATGAAATACAGTAAATAAATAAATAAAAAGTGTTTAAATAAAAGTCACTTAGAGAAAAATATATATGTGCAATTATGGAATAAAAGTCCCCTAGAATAAATAAATAAGGCATTATGAAATAAAGAGTCCAATTAAATAATTAATGTTAAATTATGAAATAAAAGAATCCTAAAATAAATATGAACTCATGAAATAAGTCACTTAAAAAGGATGCAATTACGGGAAAAATGTCCCTTGAAATATAAAAATATGGAGTCAAAAAATAGACTTCCTCTGAAATAAATAATTGTGAAATTATTAAATAAAATTACAGATAAAGGTTATCCTTATCCTTATTGTGTTTATTTTATTTATTTTCCAAAAAAACTTTTATTTATTTATTAAACTATGCTGACTCCATATTTATATATTTATATTTATTTCATGATTTTTTTTCATATGCATTCTTCCTACATCAAAAATGTAGGAAGAAAAAGACATTTGGTAAAATAATAAAATAATATTCATAATGACCATCATGTACAAAAAGTGACACATTTCTTCAAAAACTCTGTTTATTCTGAGTTATCATGTTAGAACCTAACAGGCATAATTGTGATGAGAAACCGAGCAGACGGACGATCTGAAGAAGACGTTTTGACACACACACACACAGGAAGGACAAATAAATACACCTCTTCAACAAGCCACTGTCAGTTAATCAGAAATCTAAAAGCATTATTTTTTGTTTGCTAACAAGTTGTGTAAAAAGTCCTTCTTTAAATGCCGCGAGCTGCGAACAGGAACCTTCACGTGTGCACGGCCGCTCTGCTGCCACACCGACGGGTCTGATTAGTGAGAGACGGTCTGCTGCTGTGGTCTTTATCTGGCACTAAAACATCGATTGGTACAAATACAATAAGGCAGTGAGAGTCCACAGACAGATCCTGTCCCCCGTCTGTCGCACAGATCGGCAGCAAACACTCACAGCACACGCTCGCTTCAGGGGACCGCGTGCAGTTTAGGTAAACGAGAGTCCACCCAGAGTCAGTCCTGCAGACTGGAGCCGTCTGAGTGTGTTTTCACTGTGTGGCCGTCTAATGCTGAGAGCAGGAGCCTTGGTTTCAGTCCGCAGACCTCCTGGAGTCCCAGCACGTGCTGTGTCGATGTCTCAGTGTGCATGTGTTTGAATGTGTGTGTGTGTGTGTGTTTAGAGGCGTTTGAGGCTGGGAGGTCAGATCACAGTTTGGGCTGGTTGGCGAGCTTCAGCTTCAGGTTCTCTGCCAGCTTGTCCAGGAACTCGAAGGTGTTCAGGTAGTCGGCACGAGTCACTCTGTGAACAGGAAGCAGGGAGAGGAGGGAGCATGTTTAATGTAGCAGCAGAGTTTCACAAGATGAAAATGATTTGAGTTCCCAGTCACAAAGAAATGAAGTTATGGTTCATTTTGTCCGTTTTAACTTGCTGTTCTTTGCTCTTCTTTATAGTAAACCACTCTTGGTTTTTGTCACTGGCTTCCTATCATGAGTCTTGTACTGTATAAAATCCACCAAATAATTGTAGTTGTATGTTCTTTTACACCCTCTATATTGTTGTTACTCAGAGAAAAATTTGCATTATGTACCAACGTAGCCTGTGCCCAAAAATACTCTTAAGTACAAGTACTATTACACAACACAAGGCATTCATGTGTAACATTTTTTCTGCAGCTTTGCTTTGAGAAAGTTAAGGTTTTTGCAATTAAACTCATCTAAAAATCCACAGTGAAATAGATATTTTTAACGTGTAATTCTGGATATTGATACAACAGTGATCAGTTCTTACAGGACCAGATGCAGCAGCATAAACTGAGTGTTATACATGTTATATATATTCTATCTGAGACTAACTTTGGCAGGCCTTTGATGCAGATAGCCAGATCCTTGGTCATGAAGCCAGCCTCGATGGTCTCGACGCAGACGGCCTCCAGCGCCTCCGAGAACATGCGCAGCTGCGCGTTGTTGTCCAGCTTCGCCCGGTGGAGGAGACCCTGCGTCCAGGCGAAGATGGAGGCTGGAGACAGACACACAGTGAGTAATGCATGTCACATAAACACAGATAACACTCATGAAAGCTTTCAGTGTGTGCAGCGTTTGCTTACCGATGGGGTTGGTGGAGGTCTCCTTCCCCTGCTGGTGCTGCCTGTAGTGGCGGGTCACTGTGCCGTGGGCGGCCTCAGACTCCACGGTGCGTCCATCGGGACAGATGAGCACGCTGGTCATCATTCCCAGGGAGCCATAACCTGATTAACCAGATTATTAGGAACGTTTCTACAAAGATTTTCACATAACTTCTGACAGAACATGTGTTGTAAGTACCGACCCTGTGCCACAGAGTCAGACTGCACGTCTCCGTCGTAGTTCTTGCAGGCCCAGATGAAGCCTCCCTCAGACTTCATGGCCTGGGCCACCATGTCGTCGATCAGACGGTGCTCGTACCAGATGCCTTTGGCCTCAAACTTAGCGCGGTACTCCCTGCACACACAAGAAGGTGACAACACCGTTTAATTGTGACCTACGTGTGGAGCAAACGTGTGTGGAGGCTATGACAGTTTGGAGTCCTCACTTCTCGTAGATCTCCTGGAAGATGTCCTTGAAGCGCCCGTCGTACTTCTTCAGGATGGTGTTCTTGGTGCTGAGGTACAGAGGCCAGGCTTTAGTCAGAGCCATCTGGAAGGAGCTGTGGGCAAAGTCCCTGATGGACGAATCAGTGTTGTACATCCCCATGGCAACACCCCCGGTGCCTGGACACACACACACACAGATACATGTTCATTAAGGACAGTACTTCTCACGTTTACTAAACATTTACTGACTGATATATCCTTCTTCAGTCCAACACGGTGAAAAAATATCTAAGGGATACAATAGAAACACAACTGGAACAATAGATAAGATATCTTTTCCTTTTATTTTTTCCATTTACCAAGCGAACGTGTGGAACATGTGCCTGTAAAAGCTCTTCTGTTATCAGTCCAGCTTATTTATATTGACTCACAGTTTATTACACGTCTGATTAATGATATTTGACATCTTTGCTCTGCAATATTTTGTTTTAATTTAAGACTGATGTGTGTGTATCTATTATACTAAAAGAAACTGTGGCAGGTTCCAGGAATAAATGAGCCCTGAATCTAAATGATTAGAGATCTTCGTAATGATAAGATGTACTTTTTTAACATTTATATAACTTGTGATTCTATCAGGCTTTCTTACCCTCAAACTCATGGATGACATATTTCACTGGCTCTCCGTTTGTGGGTGTGTAGGTCATCTCCACCTTTCCCGGCCCGGGCACCACGAAGTCCGTGGCTTTGTACTGTGGGGACACGGTGGGAGAGCAGAGGTTAGTTTACTGTTTGACCCCACTGAAAGGTCTGAACACTGTCCTGTAAAGTGTCGAGGTAGTTTAAAGTTCAAATAACAATGACCAAGACATAAACACCATAAACACCGTGGCAGCCCCGTGGTGTCAGCAGAGAGTAAAACACACATTCCTCGGGGAGATTACGTAACAGCAGCTATTTGACACTTCACCTGCTTTACTCTGCTGACTTTGGCACAGCGCCAACAGCCGACTTGTGCTTTAGATCTGTGACGCTGCTGTAACTTGTCCGCGCCGTGGAGGCAGAACATTACAGTCCAAAGGACAGCTGATGACAAATGATCATTGCCCAAGTCTCTCCTGACAACCGTACGATGTCTGACATAACTCGCTCAGCTCATTCATGAGTCAACAGTAGCGATTTATGCTTCAGTAACTGCAGGGCTTTGTCACGTAATAAGGGAGTCGGTAGAAGTTTCTCTGCACATAAATAACACACTCTAACATGCTTGTTACACACGATCCTGCAGCTTTAGTGCGCCTCAAATCCGGATTATTTCCATCTTCTTAACTATGCAGATACTTAATTAAACTCTAGGCTCTGTTAGGGAGTGTGACCTCACCCAGCATGCATGTTACCTGATCTCCGTGGGCGTGCCTGCCGATGATGATGGGTTTGATCCAGCCGGGCACCAGGCGGGGGATGTTCTTGCAGAGGATGGCCTCCCTGAACACCGTGCCTCCCAGGATGTTACGGATGGTGCCGTTGGGTGAACGCCACATCTGCTTCAGCTTGAACTCCTCCACGCGCTTCTCATCCGGCGTGATGGTGGCGCACTTGATGCCCACGCTGTACCGGCGGACCGCCTCCGCCGCCTCAACCGTCACTCGGTCGTCTGTTGCGTCTCTGTTCTCCATACCGAGGTCGTAGCTTTAAGACACAGAGAACATAACTAAAGAATATGCCCAATATTTGATGTTAAGTAGACCAAAAAAACATTTCACACGTGGGACAGATTTCTTGGAGATGGAAGAGAGAGAGAGATAAAAAGTTGCAAATAAACTGCTGCACACTGCCTTTTTCCAAGTTTGACAGTTTGTTTGCAAGCTCCTATTATTTGTCATTTTTTAATTCTAACTGCTACAGACATATTTCAGTCCAAAAGATTCACATTTTGTGCTTTAACGAAGAGTAAACCGATCAGAGGAAGGAGAAATTGATCAGACATGCAGAGCATTTATAATCTCAGCAGCAGAAGCACGGGATGCCATAAACTAAAGCAGTGTGGTTCACAAAGGACAGTGATTACTGACGCCCTGCAGCACAACAAAGCAGTAAAAGTGGCCTGTTTCAGTTGGCCAGAAGCTGGTCTGTGGATGTTACAGTACGATGGCCGTGACGTGAAACATGATCGCCGTGTCTGAGGACATGAAGGTCGTTATTGATCAGTGAGAAGGCGTGAGCTGCCTTCACATTGAGGGATATCTCTCATTTCTGGCCTTTATTCACCCAGATAATTATATTTCTTGTGAGACCTGACACAGTGTTCGCATCAAGAACAGCCATTAACCTCCAACCCCACTTCCTCCACAGCACTGCAACTGTGCTCGCTGTGTGCTTCTCTTCATGGCTGTTACTCAGATCTGCAGAACCAGCCAGCAACACAAAGACAAAGGAAACAAGGCAGCAATTGTGCAATGCCGACTGGCCCGCTGCCAGGACGAGCGGAGAGGTTGCTCCACTCGTTCCACTTGTACTGGGCGAACCTCAGCAGCGACTGAGGGGAGGAGGAGGACTTGATCTGGAGACTAGACTGTGTTTATCATTCCCTTCAAGTATCAGCACATGTGTTTTCTTGTGCACTCATTGGCATTGTTTGGAAGCAGCCATGACCTTTTACCCACTTTCTCCCTCCCCTTCCCCCGAAAGCCAAGTGCTGTCTAACTGAACACATACGACGGAGGAAACACAGATAACAAACGCCTTTAGGTTCAACAGAAACATTTGTTCTTACTGTTTGTGTTTGGTTGTAATGCTGTGTGCCTGTTCGACCTGTATTTAACAAGTTTCTGCATTCCTTTGGCACTCCACACAACCAAAACAAGCTTTAATCTGAAAGCACAGATGTAGTTACTACTAAATCTTTGTACACGTTTAAACTTTGATTCATCCATGTGACAAAATGTCCTGAAGAGGTGTGTGTTTGTATTTCTGGTGGCCTGATCTATGACAGTCCTGCTTATTGAGAAACAAGTTTTTATGACCCCACACTGAATCAAACTTGTGCAATAAATATTAACTTTTTAGGATTGCAGAAGAAGTGATATTTCTGTAATAGTGTGAAAATGCATTTACAAAGAGTTGGATATCTGTCCAAACCACACAGTCAGAAGATGTTATGACAGACGGGAACATTAGGAACTTGAACTTGACATAAAAGGTTAATGTAAATAACATACGACTGTGAACAAAGTCCAGGCAGGAGATAAGAGGGGGAGCAAGGTCAGATGAAGAAACGGATGGTTGTAAATGTTCATTATTATCTGGAAAAGGATCTGAGTGGAGATCTCCAGGGTCAGTAAAGAGGCTCTGTAGCAAAAAAGTCAATCAGTCTTGGAGAGATTTTCTCTGTTAAAACCTTTATGAGGAAAAACAAATTGGTTATGTGTGTCATGCTCTAAAAGACCTCTATACAAATCTACATGTGGTACAGTTACAGAGGATTATTACTGGATTATTTTGTTTGAATACTAGTATTAGTTGGTACAATGGTTGAGGATTAAGTTAATGTAAGAAAAATGTCTCCTCCACTTATTATTTCTGATAACATGGCATCTCTATAATAACAATATTAATGTTTATTTATATAGACCTCATGCTAATAAAGCAGCTACACGTGATATTTGCATACCACTTCGGTAAGATAACAGCTCTGTTTGAGGGGCTGTTTGTCAGGGACCAGGATCAGGGTGGACCCCAACACTATAAACAGGCTAAACTAGAAATCCCAGCTCTGCAGAAACTGCTTCAGCTGGTCTTCCCTGCTGGGAGCTCTCATGACCACACTACACCTTTCCCTGAGTGCAGTGAGAACAGGAATGCCAGGACATATGCATGCATATTTTTGATCGGCATGTGAGTTTTTCTAAAGGAACAGACATTTCTAAACCCTTGTGTACATGTAATAAAACACCCTGCAGACAGAGCTGAACCACAGTGATCTGCACTCCCTGTGTGCACCATACAGACGTGTATTTACCTGTGCAGGTCGAGCTCCAGGTACGGGAAGATGAGCTTCTCCTTGATGAGCTCCCAGATGACCCGAGTCATCTCGTCTCCCTGCATCTCCACCACGGAGCCGGCCTTGATCTTCTGAGACATGTTTGAGCCTGGCGGTGGACAAACACACAGAGGCATTTAGGAAAACACAAAGGAAATAAAACAAAGAAATAGCCTAAAGAAGAGATGGTGTGAGGAGAGGGCATGTTAGAGTTAAAATAACACATTTGCTGGCCATGATTTGGCTGTGAATCTTTCTTTTAGTCCTGAACTCAATGTCAGAAGATGGAGACTTGCAATGGTAAATTGTTAAGTGATTAAAAAAATAAGTAACAGATGAATAAATCATTTATGCATCTGTAAAAAACTAGGCATACAAAATAGGGATTTAAATGAGTAACTCTGATACCACAGACAGGAAAGTTTCTCTCTACGTAAGACTCCTGAATGAATGAATCCATTCAAAACATACACTGACTAGGAGTAGGCAGAACAGTGACTCAGCATTTATTTGCTCTACTTGATTTACTCCATAATCCTCTTAAGTGTGTCAAAGTAAGCTAAACAACAAACCATGCAACATATGGTTTAACTGAGCAGACTGAGTTAAAAGCTTAACTCACAGTCCACTTTATTCATTGCTTAAATTTGCATCCTTAATTATTCTACCATATGCTACATTTAATGATGCATCCATTTATGATCATATGATTGTTGTGTTTTCATGATAGTTTCAAAGTTTCACATGTTGCAGGTTTTTAATGCTTTCTAGGGAAAAATTACAGGGTGTTCTCAAAAGTTACATAAGTAGACAGGAGGGCTGCAGATCGCATGATGGGGAGGAGACTGAAAACAGCCAAAGGGAGTCTGTCAGCAGCTCAGGCGAGGAATACAAACCGTTACCATGTTCAATGCACCGTTTAACGTTCAGTTTTCAGCAAAAACACGAAGACAGGAAGGAGTTTGCTCAGATTATGGGCCTTCATGACCACAATAATAGTATAATTGCCATATATATGACTTTATTTCAATAAAGACCTCCACAGGTGACATTAGGTTGAGTCAAATTACACGAAGACAAACATATAAACCGTTTAACATTATTTTCGTGATGATGTTAAACGGTTTTTAGCCTGACAGTTAGCTAACCAGGACAATGAGAGACTTCCTTTTATCGTAACGTCGCTACTACAGGAGTAAGCGCTATTTTATAATATGTAAATACAAAAACCGCCTACCTTGTTTGGTTTAAAGGTCCACAGCGACGAGTTGAGGAGGCGGATTGATGCCCGGACTGCAGGTAGACTGAGCAGAAAGTGATTCAGGCTCCGGCTGAAAGAGGAGCGGCAGGTACCCGGCGTCCACCACGTCCGGACCTCATTGACAAGCCCTCGGCCAATCAGGGAAGAGAAGGAAACGCTAACCGCCAATCAGATAAGCCCACACAGCTGGAGGGGCGTGACCCACTTGGGCGGGGTCTGCAAATGGGGCTCGCTGATTGGTCAGAGATAAACTGCGCTATTTCGACACTAACTGGAGATGATAGATAAGAAAAAATAAAATGACAGTTATTCTCAAAAACAACAAAACATTTTCTAAATATTTTTTACTCTCTATTTAACTCACTTTATAACAAAAAAGTAGAAAAGCCCCCCCAATCGGTTTTTATTTGTTATTTTGATGTTATTGTCTTTTTTTTGTTATTTTTATTTGTTATTATATGTATTATATGTATCATGAGTCATTTAATAAATGTAATGTAAACCCCTGCCCACATTCTTACAAGACACTAACTAAATAACAAAACAGTAAAAAAAAAATCAGTTAAATAAATCCCTGCCCTCATACATGTAAGATTAATGGTCTAGTTAATATTTATCAAATCATTTATTACTTAAAAAATACCTTAATATATAGTAAAAAATATGATGAACTTAATCAGAATCAGCTTTATTGGTCAGGTATGTTTATACATTATGGTAAAAAAAAAAAAAAGACACCATCCATAATTCAAATGCTCAGAAAAAGTTGCTGAAATATTTTTTTTTATTCAGCAGCAAAAAAACAAAAACAAACAACACAGCTGGACCAAGGTATAAACATCCAAATTGAACTACTTTGTGCAGGTTTTACCCCCAAATTGTTATTTAGGGAAACTAAAACTACATCCGTATTTAGTGCACTTTCTGTGGGAAGCACATTTTAGTGTAAAAGGTGATTTATACTGTTGTTCATGTCCAGTTGTGTCTCCCATCAGGTCTTACTAGGCTTCTGTTGTGAAACTTGTGACTGGGTTCTGTGGTTCTTGAGTAGTTATAGTCTGTTTACCTGATATTGAAATGGAGACCACTCCTTAACCCCTCTGATCCGAAGCCAGATAAACCTGTTTTGGGACCCCAGGGGAAACATTTGCTGTTAGGAAACCTTACCCACTAGGGATCTGATGAATTGCTGGAGGGATGATGACATTCCCAGGGGTGGAGTCACACTTGGAGATTTTATTCCCCAATTTTCAGCAGCTGTATGCACCATTATTAAAGCCAAAATACTCTTCATATTAGGCCAAAAGACGAACAAAAAGTACTATCATAACTAGAAGACTCCAATCATAACCTATGTTATAAATATGAATTATATTAATGTATACATACATATAATGTTTTTTTTACTGTCTAAAACATGTTTAGAATAATGGTTGAATTGCCCATTTAGTGGTAAAGGTAGAAATGATAAGATAATAAAGTCGTATTTAATACTTATTGTGAAAACGTATGAACAGTTTCTGTTATTAACTTTATATTTTTAAGGATATACCATTATATATTTGATTGAATAATAATGATAATTTAAAAAATAATAATTATACCAGTTTGATTATATTTGATCTTTTACAACTTTTTAAACGTTTTCAAAGTCAACTTAATGGTAAATATCTAAAATAAATACATGTAAATATTCCTTTTTTTTTTTAAATTTATTTCTTTATTTATATATTTTACTAGTGATTAGGTTTAGGTACAGTACTTGAGTAAATATATTTGCACAGCCGTATTCTAATCATGATTTTGACGGAACACCTGCAATAGCGACCGGAAATGAAAAGACAAAACCGGAAATTGTCAATAAAAGGGCGCGCCTTCGAACGCCAGGTGAAGTTGACATTTATTGATTAGTGACTTCAAACCGCTACAGAACTTTACTTTTTCTTTATTCCCACGAAAGGATACAAAGTTAGCAACGTTATAAGTAATAAATCATCACTCGGCAGAGTTAGCAAGTTAGCTACCGTTGCTATTGCGTTTTTGTTTTGTTTTTTGGAAACAAATATGAAGATACAAAGCCATTTGGATATAATATGACATGCTGTTGGACACTTTGCCACCATGAAGAATCAGAGGACTTCAAAAAGGTGAGTGAAACACTCTGCTCAGCTGCTGGTGGTTTAAATGGTTCAAATGAATGTGCTGCGTTTGCCTGGATGAGGCTTTTTGTGCTGTATTTTGGTCTGGAGCAGGTTGTTTTCTCATACAGTTGCAGAGGTCTTTCAGTTTGTTGTTTACTGGTTGGTCCTTGGTTTGGTTTTGAGCTTGTGTTGTGAGTAATTAGCCTTATTGAGTACATTAATGAAGAATATTGGATGTGTGCAACTGTATCCCAGAAGTGATGTGTCTTGAATGCATTTGTTGCAAGCTCTGCAACAACACAGCCTCTAAGATTATAGCTTAAGGAGATAGATAAAAGAGATGTAAGTCACATAAATCACTTCTTCCATCAGTGTGACATAAAATATTAAAACATTTAATTGTTTTTTCTAGCATGGATACCCTGTATTATACCTCTTTACAGTGCAATGCTCTGCTACTTGTTTGCCTGACTTGTTTTGCACATTTGTCTGTGTTTAAGCGCTTCTTGGTTGGACAATTAATCCGAATTTCATTACGCTGTGATATGGACGAGTACAATATCTAAATTACAGGAGGTGTAGTAGAAGTTAAGAGCAAAATATGTGTAAAAATGGCATTCTGAATAAAGCATTGTGGTGCTGCAGAGATTTCCTGCCCTGCAAGTTGTTTTCTACAAACTTAATAACCATATTTTTCAATAACAAACTGAATAATTCTGCCACTACCGTTTAAATAAATGATGCATATTCTTATTCAGTCTGATCATCCCCCCTCTGCACCCTCTGCCCTGTGTGTGCACCCCGTCACTTTATAGTGAGTTCCCATTATTGTGCTGCAGACAGCAGCTGCTCCATGATGTGCCCTCTGGGCCAGAGGCAACCAGAGCTCCTTGACCGGGCCCTCAGGTTGTCGAGTGTGTTTGTTAGTAAGTGGTAATTATATTAAATGTGAGGCTACAGGACAACAGGATGATCTAATAACGGCCTTCAGGGTCTGCAGCCCGGGGCGCAGTTACACATTTCACCGTGTTGGTAATGTAAACTTGTTCTGAGGCTTCACTGTTCGATAAAAAGCTTTGTTGTAACTCTACTGGTCAAGTATTTCACTCTGTCAGATGGCAACTTTTACACTAGTTTAACTGCAACACTTTAATGTTTATATTAAAAATATGGTCGCAACTAACACTCATTTTCATTATCAATAAAACAGCTGATTATTTTCTGGATGAATCGAGTAAAAAAGAAGAAAACATTTTTTTTTCCCTTAAATGTCTAATTAAAGAAAAAAAAATCCAAAACCCACCTTCATTTCATATGTTTAAATAGAGACACCAAGAAAAGAAGGAAATCCTCCTTTTTTGAGAAGCATTTCCTGCCATTTTTTTTTGAAATATTAATAGTAATAATTATTCATTTAAATTTCAGCAATTAATCAATAAAACATTTGGTATAGTTTATTGTTATTATTATTATTTATTGATAGCTACATATTTATCCAAAAATATTATTTTTGTATTTAATATATTTTTAAATAATTAATAGATATGTTTATTTCAATGTATTATTCATTATATTTAATTAATAATAAAGAAATATATGTTTTTTAAATTGTGAAAACATTAGAGGTGTTTTCACACAGGTCCATTGTATCCAATGTCATTACAGTAGACATGGTTACATTCAGGTCATTGCACTTTATTTGAACTTGGGTGGCTGATGCATGATATAATTATATTTATTTATTAGTTTTTATGTGACGACATGGCGAGCTTCAACTTGTTTTTTTTATTTTGGTAGTTGTAATTTTCACTTTAAGATACTATTTCGGTCTAAATATCTATATATATTATTTACATCAGGCTCCTGTTTGTCAAAGCGAACGGTTAAGTTGCGCTGCATCACCAGTAGATGGCAGCATCGCACCGCGCACCAGGACTGAACGGCTCCTTCATGTGTTCTGCATGAGGCCATGTGGTCCTGAGGAGAGGAGGAGAGGGGCGAGCAGGGGGGTCGATCATATTTTATTGTCCTCTTGGAAAATCTCCATAAATAACCAATTCTTATTTGGTTAATCCCATATAACTTGAGAAATGTAATTGGCACTAAAACACAAAGTAATATGTGATTTTCAGTTGAATCGATTAGCCGGTTATAAAGACCCCGTCCAGCCGTACAACGTGTGCTTTTCTCCCCCACGGAGCGTCCACATCAGGGGAAAGGCCACAGCTTCTGAGGCAGCCTCTCTTTGTTGTCTCCCACCTCCACTTTCAAACAGGACCACAGCTTGGCAAGACCTGAAAGGCGTCATGTGACTCTGCATCTGCTCTCAGTTGTGGCAAGATAACCACGCAACGAGAGAAAGAGAGAGAGAGGGAGAGCAGGAGAGAGAGAGTTGAGGAGGAGCTTGCAGCGATAAGATTCCCTCCACGCGCCATCAGCACCAGAAACTTGCAGTGTATCCATCCATCCTCATCTCTCCAGAGCGCACCTGCTTTTTGCCGTCACACACGGGCGTTTATATGGTTTTTCCCCGCGTCGGAAGGTGCACAGGTGCATCCCACGGTCCGTACTCGCTCTCTGCTTAGTTGATTATGGTCACAACCCCCGCGGTGCCAAGGTGGAGTCACCGCGCGTATCTCGGATCGGTGCGCTTCTCCAGGGGCTGGGATGCGCACCGGGCACCTCTCGCTTCCTGCCGAGTTTCGGGTCTGAGCAGGACTCAAGCGCTGCCCCAGGGCGCAGAGGCAGGAGGACCCAGTCGACCCGGAGCAGGATGCCGGTGATGAGAGGGCTGCTGGCCCCGCAAAACACCTTCCTGGACACCATCGCCACCCGCTTCGATGGCACCCGTGAGTAACAAGAGAGCTTTCTGCTGATGCCTTCTGCCCTCAGCACGCAGCGGAGCGAGTCTGCTGCATGTAAACTATTTGTTTTCTGGGAAATTAGGCCTGCATGAGAGGAAAACACACTGGATGGAATACCACCAGCGTCTATACATTAACGGGAGTTTTCTCTATGATGCAAAAGTTTAAGATTTCCACTCTGCCTGATAAATTAAAGGACTAGTCTGGCTAGTTAATTGATCTACAAAGTGGCTTTCTGTGTGAATCCAATTTCCTGAAGATATATCATGTATCTTCCTGCACAAAGAGGGGTCAAGCTATTCCTGCATGCAGACTACAAAGGAAGCTGAAAGGAAATAATTAAGTTCAAATGCATTACATGATCAGCTGTGCATTAAGTCTGCTCTTTTGTTCTCGTCCGGGGATGACTATCAAAATGTTCTCTAATAGATGCATGCGGCTGAAGGTGTGAGGAGATTTCTGCCAGCTGTGAATTCGCCTGCTGTTGTAGTTTCAGTTCCTTTGTGCACCATTGTGGCCATTGTGTCCTTTCTCTGAGCACATGTCCAGGCTTGGTCTCGTTTAGTACTTCATAACCCTGTTTTATCCTGATCCCCATGATAATTACCCTGTTCAGCAGCAGAGAGAGGTAGGATATATCTGAGGCGAGGGAGTCTGTGAACAGATGCGATGAGCAGCCCGTGTGTGTTTGGGCCCCTGCTGGGCAGGTGGGTGGGTGAGAGATGCTTATATCTCGTTCGGGGCCGCGCGCCCTCTTCTTCTGCGTTGATTATTCAGGGCGCCGTGAGTTTGTGTGAGTGTGGGGCGAGCCAGTGTCTCCCCTAAACCAGTTATGTGTGACAGCATGATAGAGAAGATTATTGGACCGTGCAGCAGGCAAGTCGCTTTAAGGCAGATCCTGATCTCACTCAGGGTTTCTCCAAGTGCTGTGATGAAACACAGGGACAGGCGAGCCTCTCCGACAGGACATTTAAATGCTCCGACTTTGAAAGGCAAAGTGAGTTGTTCTGCTGCGAGGACAAAAAGAAACAAATGGCTTCTCTGTGTTTTCTCTCTGCTGATATGACAAAGAGGCTACAAATACTTCAGGTCTCAAACACTGTAATCACACAGTCGATATTATTCAGAAGACATGCACACACACACATTCATGGACCCCCTGTGTCTCCCACACGCTCACACACACATCAGACCAGCTCCATATTAGCTCTCCTCATGTCTAGAAGCGGCCTGAGCCTCGTTGTTTCTATTTCAGTGGCTAAAACACAGGCCTCCGTTTGTCGAGGTGCAGATAATTACACATCTCCAGCAGTACATGTGCAGTCATTGTAATTAAATCGCATGGATGTCAAGAATTCATCGTGGCCTTTCTGCTTGTCAGAGGAGGAGGGGGTGGGGGCGCAATGAGAGGTTGTGGGGGTGGGGAGGGCGGCAGTGTGTGTGTGGCTGCTCTGGTGGGAGGAGGGGGAACGTCAGATGTCCAAATATGAACCATTACAGGTCAAGCTGTGCCAAACATGCAGCTATGTGTTTTTAAATGATGTGATGTTGGGTTCCTCGTTAAATCTGACACCGGGGGAGAGCAGAGGAGACAGGCAGTGATGTGTGTGTCTGAGGGGGTGATGGAGGCTTTGTGTCCCAGTCAGTGCTGCTGAGTGTGTGTGTGTCTGTGTGTGTAAAGACTTTTGTTGTGATTGTGAATGAAATGGCAATCGTGATGACTCTAAAAAGCCTCTCGTCTCTGCCAGGGCCGTACTTCATGTTGTCTCGTTGGAGAATATTAGCTGCTTTGTGAAGCTGCTGTTTCCTTTTCATGCATCTCAGTCGACTGAATGTGGAATCTAGAAATGTTTGCATTGCACTTGGAAATGAAAATATGCTTTCAAACACACATAGATGCTCTCGCAGCTGCATGTGCATGTGCTCTCTGGTAACTTTGTGCACTGCTTTCTGCACACGCTGTGGCTCAAACACGACACCTGAGGAGAAAAGGTGGAAAGTGTGAATTATGTGACCCTAGTTAGCTTCAGGTGCAGAACAAAACCAGCATCACACAATGAGTTTTAAAAGCTGCAGCAGGGTCTTTGATCACCTGATGAGATGGCTAATATACTGAAGGATAAAAGCTCAGCAGCTTGTTTGTTTAATTTTTAACACTGCTCCTTTCACACGAGCAAACTTTTACTCTCTGCTGATACCAAATGGTGCTTTCTTTTCACAAATCTAAAGTCTGTAAACCCGATGAATCATTTATATGAAGGTAACATGAGAGCAAAGACTCCTGTGGCTCCACAAACTGAGTCGACTGTGACTGAATACATTTAACTGGCAGCAGAAACTATTGACTGAAGTCACCGCAGATTGATTAATATAGTCGGACAGTACCTGCAGTAGAACTGTAACTAAAAGTCAATCCATTCATTAGTCCAACCAAAGGACATTGATCATGAGCTACTTCAATAATCAATTATTGTTATTATTATTAAAGCTAATCATCAAGAACAAATGTCAAACACCTCCTGGCTCCAGTTTCCCACTGTGAGGATTTATTGTTTTCTTTCTCTGTTGGAGCATTTACATCAATAACTCAAGAAAACTATAATTATGTAGTTTAAATAGGTAAAATATAAGTTTAATAACCTAACTCAAGTCCAACAACAGGCATCACTTTCAGGACGATTTGATGAACCCTGACAGCTAATCAAACCCCATCCAGATTCACAGAGTTTAAACTTTATATAATGATAAAAAAGATTTGATAAAGTGTTAGAAACAGCATCTCTTTCTCTGCCTTCGTGGTGCTGATAGAAGCAGCGCTGTGCAGGACAGCAGCAGCTACTTTTGAACTGTTTTCCTATTCATATTATTCATATTCTTCTGAATAATAATTAAAGGTTAAATCAGACGCTTTATAAATGTTTTATCTGCCTTTCCTGTCAAACACGACCCTGCAGGACACACAGTTTGCAGGACATTCATCACTCGCTGGACTTCTCTTTAGTCAACCTGAAGACGCCACCTTAGGTTTTCTGGAAACTGATGTCGATTTTCTGACATTTTGTCGTCTAAATGAGACATGGATTCATTAGGAGAAAAAGTAATTGACAAAGGAATCGATACTGAGCTGAATCGTTAGTTGCAGAGAGATCGGAGCAGATGCATACATTAGTGCAGCAGTGAATGCACACAGTGTGACCTGTGCAGCAGCCTGAGACAGATGGATGTCAGATATC
>CAFUXE010001581.1:174085-187103 GCA_903364295.1 Serranus cabrilla | reverse complement strand
TAGCATTTTAATAATTTAATTAACATAACTTATCATAATTCACCATTTCATTATCATGATCATAAAAATATTTATCATAACTAATATCTATCATATTCCATCTTTCAATCAATTATTCTTATTTTAACGTGCAGTTTCCATTTCTTAATCACTTTGATTTATTTAAAATTTTAATTATATTTATTAATTTTAATTGGCCACTGATTATGACGTTCAACTTTTTAGACAGAAAGATAACAAATGAATATTAAATATTTGAAGTCTAGTCTATTCTGGCATAAATATGTTTGGGAACATGTCGAAGTTATACTTAAACTACTAAAAAATAAAATAAAAAATGAGTAAAAATAAAGAATTAAAATCAATAATCATAAAATAATATTCATTCCAAATAACCAAACTAACTAAAAATTACTAAAACATATTTTAATGATAATATGAATAAATATTAATATTAAGATTATCACATTTAATAACAATTTAATGAAAATAACTAAAGAAAGAAATAACTAAATAAATAAATCAATACATACGCAAATATTAATGTCACATTTAATTATAAATAATAATAAAAATAAACAAATAAAGAAATATAACATAAATTGACATATAATAAATAAATATATTTAAAAAATAATAATGTAATAAAAAAGAAAAATTGAATAATTTGACTTAGTATTAATATTGTCACATTTAACACTAACTATCTAAGAAAAACTGTTAGTTTTATTGCATAAATTCTATCTATAAATGCATTAACTGATGAGCTGTAACTGTAGTAAAGTGGCGCTCTGTAGGCTCCTCAGTGGACTCTCCTTAATTGAAAATAGCTGCTGTCAGCTGAATATTTCCAAATCACTTCCATTAGCTTCACTTCTTTAGGGATTGAGGTTTGACAGCGGAGGACGAGAGGGAGGGAGGGAAGTTACTTTGAAGCGTTTGGACTGATGTGTTGGCTGAAGTAGAGCCTGTTTCACAGCTCGGCTGGACGGGAGGGACGATGAGGAGGGACGATGAGGAGGGACGGGGGGGGAGACAGACGGAGAGAGCTAATTATAGTTCCTGTTGTTGAGTTTTATTTCTTAAATTGTGTGTTTTACATATGAGTGTCTGGCAAAGAGGCAAAATCAACTCAATGAGAGAGGAGTACCTCAAAATAAGTGACAAATATGAGGAATGAGATGCATCAGGTGGTGTGTGTGTATTTTTGTGCGTGTGTTTGTGTGTGTGTGTGTGTGTCCTGTGGCTGCAGGCGTTGCTCAGAAGTCCGACACAGTGAATCACTTTCATCGTTTTGGATCTTTCCTCTTTTATTCTCATCACTCCCTGTCCTCTTCTCCTGTAACCTGCAGAAATCTTTAGTTTTCCCTTTGGTGCATCGTGTGTGTGTGTGTGTGTGTGTGTGTCCCTGACTCTGGCTTCCTCTGTGTGTTTCCTGGACATATAATTTGGTGCACGAGTGGTTGACACCTTTCAACATAAGCCCAAAAAACACTTTTCCTCAGCTGCAGAGAGGAGGGAGCAGCACAGGATGTGAGAGTTTCTGGGGACATAATTGTGATATAGGAGTTGTTCGGTAGTTTACTGTTGTGTTGCTGCATCAAAGATCAGATGGCAGATAGGAAACAATGAATGGAAAGGTCAGCTGTAAATCCGTGCAGATGAGTCTGTGCACAGGACTAAAGTTATCTGTTTGTACAGACATGGAGGAGTTTATGGATGTAACTCTAGTTCTATGATTATGTGCATAACTCTCTATGACTGCTGTATTGTTCAATAATTTTTTTTTTTAATTCTACAAACATTTGCATTAGTCAGCATATTTGTCCACTGCCATGTTAACAAGATCACAAAATCCAGCAACCAGAACCTCTTGTTTGTACTAACTTGAATGCTTTATCTTGCGTGTTTGATTGTTGCAAAAGTGTACATCTTTAATTCACATTGTTGTCAACAAACCTCACTTCTATCTGCTACATTTACTCACCATGAAGCAACTGAAAGTGTCAGAAAAGTCGTGTGTTAGCACAGGCTTTTTCCCCACATGTCCCTGAGAGGAGCCAGTAATCGCTTTTCTGAGTGTGAGTCTGTGGACTGTGTGTGTGTGTGTGTGTCAGGGCATGTAACATGGGTAATGGGTCCCTACATAATTTCCATTTTAGCCCCTTTCTTTCACAGCCCCCTGCAGGGTGAACCAGGACGGATCAGAGCTCTGGGCTGCACTCCTGTCTCCGGTATAAAAGGCGGCCTGTCTGCAACAATACGTTTCATTTCCTCAAGGGCGTTCTGCAGCTGAGGGTCACACGAGAAAAGGTTGAGGGTAAAAGAAATTACTATTGATCTACGGCTGCTTTCTGCAGGTGTGAGAGCCGGCCAAGAGTACAGGCACATGCACGCTCATGCATAGATACATAACTGCACACACACACACACATGCATGTGCTGGCTGTGTGTCCTGTGATGTGTGAGCCTCTGTGCTGGCTGACACAGCCAGGAGGTGATAAAAGGGCTGGAAAATGTGCTGCTTCACTCCTGAAACCTTCTCCTTCATCCTCTGTTTCACCTGCACTCCCACAGCTCTCCATCTCTGCAGCCGTCCTGCTCCTCTAATGCATCATCTCATGCACCTCTTAACCCACGGGACTCGCTAAGGACTCTTTACTTTATGATCATATTGCGCGTTAATGCATATGCCATGGATTTTGGCCAGGGTGTAAGTTTAGATAATCAGACCCTTGTGGACTAAATGTCCCATTGAAACCCATTAAAAGCACAGGTTTTAAAGCCACGGCCATTATATCATAAAATCATACATTTTATTATATCTGACTTTCACTGCAGTGGTTTCCACTCGGGTGATTGCTGCTGTATAATAGAGCACTGTGGCATTTCATGCAATTCATCAAAAATAAATATTGCTAAGAAATATTAAAAATAATCCCCTTGCATTTTAATATCAAGAAAATATTTGTTTTCCAGTATTTTTCAAAATGTGTTAATATTTAATACTTTTGGACAAAGAAAATCAGGTTTAAAAAGTTCAAATAAGTTTAAAATAATATTAATATATTATATTTGTTATCATTGTTTTAGGAGGCAGCAGGTGGGAGTTTTATTTTTTATATTTTTTTTTGCACAAAAAATAAAAATGCATAAAAATCAGTGGTATTGCTCATCATTGCATATCACAGACTATCAAGCATTAAGTAAAAGGAAAATATTTCATGTTTTGTATATTTTTTCCATAAAAATCACCAGTTGCATTATGTAAACAAACTGGCATTTAAAGGGTTAAAATTCTGAAAATTCATGAATATTTGATAGTTATGATCAGGGTGGATTTTGGACAAAAATAATTGGTTAAAAATGTTTTTAAAAAGTCCAAATAAAATGGAAAATAATATTAATAGATTGTACTTTTTAAATTTTTTTTAAACAAACTGCACACAAAATAAAAACCAATGTTCTTGCTAATCAAATAATAACCCATGTTATTTAAAAAATTGCATTAAGTATATGGATAATAAATCAGGTTTTGCATATTTTTCCATAAAAACAGCAAACGTGGCATTATGTAAACAAACGTATTATGCATCAAAGTGTTAACATTTTCAAAATAAATGAATATTTGCTGGTTATGATGAGGACAAAGGTGCTGCACCCGATTCTTAAAGTGGTTAGGAAAATGTCTCTGCAGCTGCATGTTGGCTTAAATGTTGGTGACACTTTATGCAAACAAACATGAAAACACAACAAGTGATGTCATGAGAAGTCCAGGTGATAATTAGTGCGACAGCTTCCAGCTCTTAACCTGAAGTAATCAAGTGGAGTGAGAGATCTGCAGGTTCAGCTCCCAGTATCTGACGGGTATCGACTCTCTGCAGACACATGCACGCACACAGACGAGAGAAACTAACACAAAGACGCAGATTCCTTCATTCGGCTTAATGAAGCAATTACGGCTCGCACTTATCTCTGGTGTTTAATTTCTCCAGCTAAATGAAGACAATACAGTCCCATTTGGTTTTAAAACAGACTGCTCTGTGTGCACACGGAGCTGCTGCTTTTTGTTTAACTCATCATCTTTGGAGGGCTTCCCTTTGTTTGTTACGGCTCTGTGCAGCAGCCTGAGCTGCTCCCGTGTTCCCACTGTGGGCATGTAAATTGTTCTCAGTTTGCAGTATAATACACAGAACCTCAGTCCCCAAACAAAGACTCGGTCCTCTCTGTCCACTCCAGCTTCACTCCCTGCTAAACAAACTCTCCGTGAGCCAACATCCACTGTGTATACAGCAGCTCTCCAAGGCCTCTCTGGAGAAACGGTGCCGTCCTGGCCGCAGAGTAAACTGGCTGACTCCGGAGCGCACTATCACAGAATTATTTATAAGGCAACTACACCAGCTACTCAGAGCCAAGACGGCCGAGGGAAGCTTCGATTTTTAAGGATGTGAGAAGTGAGATGGTGAAATGCTCCATTTCCCAGTTGGTGACATAACCAGAAAGCAGTAGATATAAATAGATAGCTCCATCATAAACAATAATCTGGTTCACTTTGGGGTTGTTTGTTGAGTCAATCTGCAGAATAGAGATTTTCACAGTCATGCTGAGTTTGCACATTTGTCAAAAACTGCAGTTTCAAAGTGTTCTCACTTGTTATCGTGCATGTGCAGGGCTGCCCGAAAGGAAGACGTCAGGTGATGAAAAGTCCACATAGAGAGGAAGTCAGAGTCACTTTATGTCCCACATGAAACCAAATCAATGCAAACTTAAGTTAAAGTTAAGTCCCAGAACAAAGTTAAACGATATAATTCAATTTAAGCTTTCTATATTGTTCCTCATTTTATATTTCCTCTTGCTTAAAGTGTTAATACTTTTATATTTCCCGTTAATATTGCTTGTTTCTATTTGTTATTTTTTGATGCTCCTTTCTATTTTGCTGCAGCACTGAAAATGTCCCTGTTGGGGGACTTATAAAAGGAGTTTTTATTTTACAATTTAAACCCAGAATCTTTTCCTGTAGTTTGCTGCTTAAACCTAAACGTCAGATATTAATGCTACAACGAGCATTTTGCTGTTGTTTCATTGTGTGTTTTTCGGCCGGACATTCAGTCTGTTGGCTTCCCCTGCAAGTTAAAAAATGCAACTTGCCGTTGTACATTTCTGCTTATGTTGCTGCAACCTGTTTGCATTTCCTTACATCGTGAATAAAGCACATCCAGAATGTCTCAGGAACACAAGCAGCTCGCTGAGAGGTTCTGGAGTTAAACACATGATCTGTGAACATGTGTTTAATGGTTTTATTGCACAGCAGCTGGTGTGACTCCTCCTCTTCTTCTCTTCTTCTCTTCTTCTCTTCTTCTCTGTCTGCCTTCAACACCCACTCCTTCTGTCCCTCACAAACGAGCCTTATTCTATTGTGTTTGAGCCACAGATGCACTTCTGCCCTCTCAGCACAATTTAATGTCTCATTTAGTGAAGCACAACACTGCTTGCTTTTTGCAAATTCATACCTCTAACATCTTGTGACATGTCTCTTTTTCCTCCCTGTCCATGTGCTCCACCCTCGTTTTACTTTAATAGTTTAGTCTTCATTCTCTGGCTGCTTTAATTCTGCAGATATGCTCTCCCTCCCTCCCTCCCTCCCTCCCTCTCCCTCTCTGCTGCACAGCTGCACTGCTCAGCATGTGTCCTATGGAGCTCAGTGCAGACACCACAGCTCCATCCAGTGTCTGACTACTTTCCGAGAACTCTCTCCGTCTCTTTTCTGCTTCAGATTTCACTCTCAGCTCTCCGTACAGAACTGTAATCTACTGTAAATCCCCAAAGAAAATGGGCCTAATTCCCTTCTTTTCATCCTTCTCCTCTGTCTCCTTGCCCTCCGTTCTCCCTCTCCTGCCTCTTCACTTTCCGGTTCCTCCATTGACCGTCTCACCTCTTCCTCGTGCAGTGATTTACCTCAGCACATCTACTGGCTTTCTTTGTCTGTAACCAGCTCGTTCTGTCTTTCTTTCTCTCTCACACGCGCTCTTTTCTTAAAAAGCAGACAGCTGGCGCCACTTTCTTTCATAAATTCCTATTAGCCACCTGCAGTTTCATGCATACATTCAGGAGCCTCTCATCAATATTCATCCATGGCCGGCTGCTTTGTGCATCAACACTGTGCACCGACCTCAGATATGCTGAGGACGTTGTCATGTGCAGATCGGGCCACATAGTGACATTTTCATGCTTAGTGGTTTAAATTGCTGGGTGCACGGATGCTGAAGAGGTGCAGTGTGATTTAAAGGAAGTATATGAGTGAAAATATGACTCTTATTGAGGTGTTGTGGTTCTGCAGAGATGAAATCATTTTCTGCAAACTTAACAGTCTATGTGTAGTAGAGCTTTGCAAAAAATGATATTTTACTACGATGAAAGTGAGAACAATGATGCAACAATGATCATTACCTCCAATATTGTGGCTCATTTGCCTCATTGGGTTTTATAGCTCCCTCAGTATCATGTGTTGCAGGTAATGAAGCAGAAAGCTTACAGATGCATGTGGGACTGGGCAGGCTTTGCATTTACCTGGACTCAGAGATGGTTTTTAAACCTCTTTTTGGGGGATTTTTCTGAACTTTATGACCTTCCTTCCTCTCTGACTGCAGTGAGGGACTTTATATTCTCTTTGCTGCTGGAGCTCATAGTTTCACATTCCTACTTGAAACATTCAAGACATTAGAAATAAAAAATCTGCTGTAGAGCTTTCTGTCTGTGTGACAGAATAACCTTTGTTTGAGTAAAGAAATTAAGAACTCGATGGTGATAAAATGTACCATGATGGTTTATAACCAGTAAGTGATTGGAGGTCAGACATCCACCTTGTCAGTAAACGGACCAAAATGACCCGTCTCCATCCACACAGGACAGAAGGGTCGAGATGAATACTTTAGTCCGCCTGACTCATCAATCCTTAATCACACTGAGGTTTGTGCAGGTCAGATGCTCCTGACCGTGATGCGGAAATATCATCAGTTTAACCAAAAAGATGAGCTTTTCATGGCAAATAGCACACGTCATTATACATACATTTATGGCTCAGGTTGTAAAAAAGCTGCAGTTTCTGTGAATTTATGCTAATAAACCACTGAGCAGGTTTAGGGCAAAAAGGTCCTGGTTATTTGTTATAAAAGATAGTTTAAACAGGAAATAAATGTACGTAAATGCTGGAAGTGAAGCAGTTATGGGGGTGACATGAGCTACAGAAGATGGGACATGAACCCTGTTCACCATCAGTCATTAATAATGTCTGTTAGATGGCGGTGCAGGACAGTCTAAAACGTGAATATATGCTGAAATATCATCAGAATAACTGAGCTGTGAGCTGATAAATCCGCGGAGCTGTCCGTGGTGCTGAAGCAGCACACTTGTTGATTTGTAACTGTGACTCTCTCTCGGCTCAGCTGGAGGATGATCTACCTTTGTGTTCGTCACAGATCGTTGTTACAAACAAAAACATGTGAAGCTGACCTGCATCCCCAGCAGCTCTGCCTCCATATCAGAACTCTGTGTCCGCTCACACCAGCGAAGGCAGCGATCTCTGGACAAACCGCTGGTTTCCGCTGCCACGCTGTGTGTCTGCTGTGTGCAGCTCCATCAGCTCTTACTGGCTGTTTTCTGGCTGCAAAGTTGAGCCGTCATTTCTGGTCGCACTGTGATTTTTCATGCTAGGAAAAATGATTTATTACTGAGAAAGAGAAAGCAGCAAATTGCATTATTAATTACAGTTATTAGCCACAAGCTTGGAGCGCTGTTCTTTCCTCTGGACGGAGAATCGTTAACCTTCTCTGCACCGCCAAGGGATCTGGATGTATCGATCACTGGGATTGTCTTTGGAAGAAATTATCCAAACAGATCTCACACAGCAGCAGGGATCCAAAAATAAATCCAAATAGTCCATTTTAAAGTAAGAGGAGGTAGAAAACGTCTCTCATATGCAACATGTTGTTTCATTCTTGTTGTCGTCTGTCAGGAGGTTAAAGTGCACGAGCTTCAGGAAGTTCGCTGAAAAATAAAAAACATGTTTTTTGCAGTTGATCTCGCTGACATGCACTCCCATAAATTTAATGAGTTGTCTCCAGACTTTTAAGCTTGAGAGCTGCGAGAAGTCTCAAATAATGATAGAGTTCGATTCATTAAGAAGACAGATGGGCTGAGTTAACTGTGGGCCTCGTGTTAGGAGACAGCGATGCCAAGTTCTTGTTTTTTTTGTGTGTTTTTTGGGACAGGTCTTCCAAAATGAGCTAACAAGGAATTTACAACATCAACTCCACTTTAGAGAAGTCAGGTACTGTGACTTCAACCTGGGTAATTAGAGAGAGTCGCAATTATTTTGACGGCATATCACAGATCAGACAAGATGTTAGGACACACTGAGAACTTTTTAAAAAGACACACTGGTAGAAAAATACCAATTTTTCTCTGATAGTTAATCCACGATGCAAATAGGAGAAGAAGTCAAATTGATTTTTGAAGTGAAATTTTTAAATGTTGTATTACAGAAAATGTGAATCAGTGAGTTTCCATCAATAAACAAAGCTGCAGTAACGTCCTTTGGTCAGCAGGGGGCAGTGTGACAAACAAAAAGAGAGAGAGTCTTCAGGAATTAGATTCAATTGGACAATTTCTAATAGTTCTTTCATCTCAGAGGAAACAGCTGATCACTCGAGTTAAATGTTTTCTACGTCAGAACTTATTCAGAAAAATTGTTTTAAAAATAACTTTTTATTTTCCAAAGTTTAATTGAATTTTTATTAATCTTTTCTCATCAGAATCTTCAATTGCGCAGAGAAATTAGTTGATGGAAACACAACTTCTGTAACTCTTCTGATAAAGATGCCAAAAACTTTTGTGCTGTCAAAAGTAAACAAAAGAATATCACAGTTATCTTTTCGCTGTGAATTGTTGCGAAATATCTGTCTTGCAAAGTCTTGTTAAATTCCTTCTACATGAAACTTTTGAATGGTCTTGAAATTAAATATGCTCATGCAGAGGATAAAAGGCTAAACGAGGATTAGAGATACGGGTTTCCTCTTTAATTATTCAGGCCTGATGGGCTGCCAGGCCAATGGGAACCCTCGCCAGGGCAACGAAACAAAACATATAATGCCAAAAATAACGCCAAATATCCATCCCCACATGGTAATTGAGAGAGCTTTGTTGACTCCGCAGCAGGCTGTTATTGAGCCGTTTCATCTCGGCAATTACCGGCTGAGTTTAAATAGATGAATAAATAAGTAGCATGCAGCCGGTCTGCAGGACTCCTGCAGTCAGAGCATAAAGCACGCTCCACGGACAGACTGCGGAATAACAGTCGTATATCAGCCGCAGCCTGACCTCCGCCCGACAGCGCCGTGATGGATCCTCCATGAATGATGAGGAGCTGATTTCCATAATGTCCTGCAGGGTGCTTCATCACCTGGAAGTGTGTACAGGTTCAGGACTGGGAGGCGCTCCATTACCAGACGACGCTTCACGGCTCATGGTTCCTATTTGGTTGTTGATTTTTAAAAATACCTGCTTTTGACAGAGTCCCACTGCAGATGACAGTGGTTGGAAATAATGCAGGATTATTAGCTTCAGCTTTATTCCAGACTGACCTTTGACCTCTGAGTGCCTCCGTCGTGGCTTTACGTCTGACTGAGTTTTGACCGAGTTACCGGGTAACAGTGATTCTACAGAACTTTCATTTTTCCATTTTATTTATTTATTATTATTTATTTCCTTTTATTTATTTATTTATCTATCTATTTATTTATATCATTCTAAGTAATATTTTTTTATTCTTATTTATATATTTTTATTTTTCCCAAGTCAGTGGTTCTACAGGTGGTTTTATTATTATTTATTTCCTTAAAAAAAAAATTATATTTTATTTAAAAAAAATTATTTTACCCAAATTATCATTTAGCAGTGGTTCTACAGGACTTTCATTTTTTTCCTTATTTATCAATTTTGTATTTTTTTGCCCAAGTTTTTATTTACCTATTTTATTTATTCATTTATTTTATTTGTATTATCATGAATTTTTTATTATCATTTTTTAAATTATTTTGTATGGATTTATTTATTTATTTATGTATTATTTGTATGGTCTTGGTTATATTTGGGTTGATAATTCTCGACATACAAACACATTGTGTTGTTCCCGTATGTTCCCGAACAAACCACCAAACAAAAAGGAGGAAAAAAAATAATGATGCAGGATTCTTCTGCTGCTGCTGGCTGCATGCACAATCCCAGAATAACTTATTAAGAATCCAACTGTCCGTCAAAATCCAATAACCATAAACACACAGCTTGTCCCTCTGTCCATAATAGAGTGCACCATATGTTGGTGTGTGTGTGTGTGTGTGAGCTGGCAGGATGTGTTGTGCATGTATGATATTAGAGACCGACCACCTGTTCGGAGTGAGCGTCTCCCCAGAGCTCGCCGCTGAGCCGCACAATGCCCGGGCAAATTAACGCCACGCCCGCGCCGGAGAGGGCGAGAGGCGGACGGAGGGAGTGAGAATAGGAGCGAAGGAGAGAATAACAATAGAGGAGGACGGTTTTTCTGCTCTGACCTTATTTTCCAGAGAGTTGCTTCAGATTTTCTGTCTCACTCTTCTATTTCTATTGAGGTTTTCAATGTGATTCTTCCGTGTTTCATCATCTCCCTAATCTCCTCTCACACTTCCTCCTTTTTCCTGCTCCATCTTTCTTCTCGCGTCGTTTCTTTCTCCTCTGAATTCTCCCAACTCTCCCTGCCTGTAATTGAATTACCCATCATGCATGGATCATGCTGATCCGCGCACACCAGCATGAAACCCTAAACCCTTCACTTTCTCCATCCCTCGCTCCCCATCTGCCTGTGGGAGCTCAGTCACCCACTGTAGTCCTCTTACTCTCCCTCACTCATCACTCTTTCTCCCTCACTCTGTCTGCTGCAGAGCTGCACACAACCTCATTTTCTTTTTACTTTTCAGTCTCCTGTCGAGTTTCTCTTTTTCACTGAACTAAGACTGACTATCAGCAGGAGAGGCCGATGTTGATGCTGATTTCAGAGCAGAAAAACGCATAAAAAACCATAATGGTGGCTGATATACTCATTTTTTTTTAGCTGGAATGAAAACACACATTTTTATGTGCATTGTGCACCAATTTTCCACCACTCTGCAAATGAACCCAGAGAGCTACTTCCTCAAACATAATCTCTTTTAAATTAGTATTATTATACATATTTATACTTGTTTTACTTTGGCGTCCAATTCGAGAAATGATAATTGAGAAAATAAAGAATAAAAGGAGAAAATAAATATAAGAACTGTTCAGTTTCAGTCAGTTGCTGACTATTTAAAAAAGGATTAAAAAATGAAAAGCTAAGACAGTTTTTAATCAAGCCAAGCAGCATTTTCTGTATAATTAAGATGTACATCAAATAAAAAATAAATATTAATTGGGTTTGTGTCACCCAACAATAAAAATGAAATTTTGTCATAGAAACTGTAAAAACAGGTGTTATTGTCAGATTTTCAGCTTTCCGACAGTCCTTGAACTAATCATGTTTGACATATGCACAACTTAAAAGTGATAATTTATCAAAATATATATTTCTTTAAAAGTCTCATTTGAAATGTTGCCAATAATAAATCGTTCATACTCACCACGTCCTGTAAAAACCTTCAAACTGTGTCACTGCTCAGCGAAAAGCTCTGCATTTAATAATTAAAGCTTCCATTTCCTGCTTTATATATTGTGTAAAGAAAAGTTTTCATATCAGGCAGCATATGCACTGATACCGATCAGATAACAGCCAATAATATCTGTAATCAGCTGCTCTGCTCTGGTGGAAGTAAACCCTGAAATCTGCTGCTCTGCAGGCTGTTTCCCTGCTGCTCGTTTCCTGGCAGATCATTAAATTAGCAAATTAAAATGATATTAAAAAATCACCCAAATTTACCCAGAAAATCATCATATCTCCCAAATCCAACACAACAATCGGATGCTGATGTAGAATGTGAAAGTTAAGGAGGTGAATTAATGCAATCTTGTACTTTTCTTTATATATTTTTAATTAATTTATATTATTTTGTAAAAATCTGTTTTCACTTTGATTTGTAAGAGTATATTTTTGCAAATTCTTGTCAAAAAAGGGAGGTGAATACTTTCTATAGGCATCATATGAATGAAGTTTCAAACTTTTCGTCTCAGCCATAATAAATGTGTGTTTATACGAGCGTGTCCACACTTTACACACCATTCAGAAGCTCTGGAGCGGAAAAATCTGAAAACTGTTAATTTTATCACTGTTTTTTACTTTCTTTTCTTTCCTGAAATTTGCTTATTTATTTATTAAAATGTATTTATTTAGCTATTTCTTTTAATATACATTTTTAATGGATTTTTAAATTATTTTTATTTACCTATTTTATTTTTTCATTTATTTTATTTTAATTTTTTTTATTATTTTGTATGTATTATTATTAATATTATTATCATTCAGAAGCTCTAAAAACTTTGGCAGTGTCAGTATTTTTGCCTGGTTGAGAAGAAGAAGTAACCTCAGACTGTCTGTGTCTCTGCTGACCAGATGTTGGCTCTGATTTTCTTCTTCTAACCGACTAAAAGAGGAAGTAGAACGAGAGATTTAGCTGTTTCCCTTTTGTTTGTGTGGATTAAATCTCCTTCTGGACCCTGAACAGTCCGACCACACACCGTATGTTGTTTATCCCGCCCTCCAATACGACCAACATGGTGTCTGAAATTAGCTTCCTCAGTTTAAACACGCTGCTAATGTTATGGATCTGTCCCAGATTTGGGAATAATGCAGGGAATGAGGAAGCATTTAACTTAAATTCCTGTTTAAACTGTGTTTAAAATTAACCTGAGATTTTACATAACATATACTTGTCAGAATATCATCTTTATAGCTTTTACTCAGGATTAATCAACAAACAAAAACATACAATCACTTTAAAAACCAAGCTGCATTAAACTT
>CAFUXE010001581.1:145511-156051 GCA_903364295.1 Serranus cabrilla | reverse complement strand
AAGGAAAATCACAAAATTAAAAAAGAAATTGCTGTGTGTTATGTTGTAACATCTCATTCAGACATATTTAGGAGTCACACAGACGCTGAGTGAGACTTCTTTGCATACATTCACCTGTATGTGTGTAATTGTGCGTGCATGCCTGCAGAAAAGCTCGCTGCTTTGGCAATAAACCACGGGAGGCAGACGGCTTCGTCCTGCAGCAGCCGCGTCCTGACCTGCTATTTTATTTCAGTCGATGTATCTGACTGTGCATAAACTGGAAGTTATCTGTTTGTTTTCAATAAACACCCTGTAAAAAAGGTCTCAGAGGCCAAACAGCAGGTGCTGGAGCTGCCTGTGTATGAGCCAGGAGTCTGTGTGAGGATGCATTTTAATGCAGCGTGCAGCAGAGACACGAGCCTGATCCTCTACAGGAGCAGAGCCGCTCTCACCTGATACCACGTTCCAGTCGGCGCTGATGAGTGTAAATGGGATGTAAGCCGAGCTGTGCTGTGTTTCAGGGAGGATAGAAATACTTGGATGAATGATGAGAGCAGAGGAGGGATGGGAGAGAAGGAAACAAGACAGAGAAGGATGGAGTGTGTGTGTGTGTGTGCTGTAGGTGAGCAGGTTGGAGTGTGATGGATAGTTCCTGTAGTATGAGAGCTCGAGCTGCTGCTGATCTCAGGTCAGCAGCTGGTGCATCTCTGTGTGCACGACACAATGTCTTCATCGTGTGAAACATTATCGACGTGTCGTTTTTTGGTCAGAGGTCACCGATTCATCATCTCTCTTAAATCATCCAGTCCATGTTGAATTAGATCAGTTTAACACAGAAGCTGTGCTGACATGTTGAAGCAGTGCAGCTGGTGTGTCGATGTGTTTGCAGCAGCTGCAGGTGACGGTTGCAGCTGTGTTGGTAGGATTTAAATGTTTGCACTGACACTACGTTATAATTAGAAAGGTCATAAAACTCAGTCAGAGCTGAACAACTGGGACTCTGCACAAACAAACCAGCACAAAACCAGCTGTGGCCTGATCCACCGATCGCTAAATGAACAGCTGATAAAACAGCGTGTGACAGTCACATATATATATTTATATTTATATTTATGTACCCAGCATGTGACTTCTCTCAGCTTCCTGTCATGTGTTGCTCCTCAGTGCTTCTTCTTCTTATCTGTGTGTTTCTTCTCTGGCTGTCAATCCATCTCTGTCCCTCCTGACAGGATGTCTCTCTGCACTCTGTTCCCCGCTCACATCAAAAACCACTCAGCAGTGTGTGTTTCTGCTGCTCCACACACACACACACACACACTCACACTCACACAGCTGTTGATAGGTAGAGATTTATAGTTATGAGCATTCAAAGGGCTTTTTTCTTTTCTCCCTCAGATGTTGACAAGAATAACAGAAGAGCAGAGTTTATAGACGGAGACGTGCCAGTACGGCTAATCCCTCTGAGATTATTACACCAACTGTGCAGCTCAGACTCCATCCAGATCGTTGTTTGTGTGCAGACGAACCTGCGCTTTAAAGCGTAAACCTGCTCCCGTCAGATCAGCAGTTTAATTTTCTGACATGAGGAGATGATCGCAGTGTGTTAATGGTGTGTAACGGGACGTTTCGGACAGCTGGGATTCCCTGTTTGGAGGTGGATCAGACTGTATTGGACAGATATTGGTTAGTTTGATAAATGAGTGGATCGATCTAACTGAAAACATCTAAATCATGCAGGATAGGGGCCCTGTAATGTTCTGTGAGCCAATCAGAAGTCAGGGGCGTGCAAGAATCATCCAATCACAACTTGGTTTGCAAACTCTGATAATCTAATAACAGGGAAGCTCAGCAATCAGTGGGAGACACACACACACACACACAGTCAGAGTGTTAGATTATTCATCAGGCCGTGCTGCTGCTGCTGCTGTGTGCCTGCAGGCGTGTTCAGAGGATAGATCCCTCAGCCGTCCATCTCCATCACACAGCTGATTAATAATCAGCTCATTAATAATGAACTCTTTAGAATTGGCTTCACGCCTCTGACAGTTTGTCCTGCTTCTTTACTAAATGTAGATACATTTTGAAGTGATCTTGTCCTCTTCTTATCCTCCTCACCACCTGGTTCATAACTCTGCAGACTGGACCTGAAAATTGCAGCTCTGTGAACAGTGACTGACAGATTGAATGTCCAAAGTGTTTCCACTTGAGGAGAGATTGAGGTGGCACAACGTTGTCTTTCTAACACTGCTGCTCTCATCTTTATCCTCCTTTATTAGTTTCTTAAAATCACTGATTTCAGTCATGTTTTCTCTCATGTTGTTTGCCCTGCAGGTATCAGCGACCTGCAGCTTTCCTGAGACTTTATTTTCTTGATTTGGTCGTGCCGTGCATTAGAAATGTGTTTTTATTAGTGCATATGTGCAACAAGCAGTAAACACAGTCAGAAACAGCAGCGATACGGCGTGGTTTCTAGTGGATTTATTTATATTTCACCACAGGAATTAAAACTGCAGGAGAACAGCAGATAATCAACAGAGCCGGCAAACACAGAATGTTTATTTTATCATCTGTAAGCAGTGGAAAAAGTATTCAGATTACTTTACTGCAGTAAAACTACAAATACAACTCTGTGAATTTACTAAAAGTCCTGCATTCAAAACTTACTGAGGTAAAAGTACAAAAGTAGCAAAAGTTTCAAAAGTAAAAGTACTTTCAGATTGTTTTATATATAGATTTAAAATTCTGTTTTTTTTTGTTGACTTATAAGAGTGAAAAGTTTTCACAGAGGGAAGTTTGGAAACTTACTTTTTATTACACCATAAATCAGAAAATACTGCCATATAGAGTAAAAAACATTTTTTTTGCAATGTTTTTTTGCAATGAAATGTTCTTTAAATCAGGCTATGAATGATATATGAACAAAGCTTCTGCAGAAACCTTCAGAATACAGAGAGGAAGGAAACGGCCTCTGAGTCTGAAAAAGAAAATTCAGCCTTTTAGCAGATTTATTATAAAATTCTTCACATTTTGCAAAACATTACAGGTGAATATGGTAGAATTTTAACTTAAAGACTTCACCGTGAAATGAAAATATGCAAATGAATCATAATCTAATGCAAACTTTTGGTGCATTCAGGAGAAATCTGCAGATGCAAAACAACAAGTGCAGTAAAATAAACACCTCAATGTGTATTTTGCATGTTTTCTGAGCATGAAATAGCCCAAAACTCCAAATCCCCCGTTGCATGAAAAAACAAAGTTTGTGCCTTAACAAATACAGAAATAAAATCTGTTATGCCGGCTTTTTTAAATGCCACTAACAGCATTTTTCCGACTGTCACATCACTTTTGCAGAGTAAAAATATCGTCTGTAAAGCAGCACAGCGCTGTGAAATAATAGCTGCTGCACTGACAGGAAGCAGAGTGCTGAGAGCCGTGATTGACAGAGAGAAAGGCAGCGCAGAGTAACGGACGCTGACACGTCTCAGAGGAAGAAAGCTTTCTAATGCTCAGGTAATAACAGACGAGCAGATTAACCAGCTGATAACTGCAGAGCTTCATTTTATTAATAATCGACCAGTTCTGATGTGGACTGAACGCTCTTGAGCGATGACATTCATGTTATATTAATATAACATCACAATCATGCATCAAGGAGATATTAATAAAAAGCACTTACAGGTTGAGTTAAGTGGTATTTCCGGCTCTTACTTTTGCAGATTTTGAGCAACTAGTTGTTCTCTGTGCAGATTCCTGTGATTTTCCTCCTGATAGAGACGTTCACTCGTGGTGTGTTTTCATCTGGAGTGTTAGTGTGTGAGTTCTCTGCAGGTCTGGGTGCAGCCGTGTGTGTGTGTGCAGGGTGTAAAAGAGGATGCTGAACACAGAGCCCTGGGGTGCTCCTATTCCTCGCTGTGTGTTGGTGAGGATGGACATAAATTGAAATTAGTACAGGATGCATTCTCACAGTCTGCAGCCAATGAAATGTTACATTCAGACAAAGGAAACAAAACCTGTGCAAGATCAAATCAATGAAAATAAACATGCAAAATAAAATAAAATGCATTAATATTGATATTTATAGCTGTGCAGAAACGCAGTAGCAGGACTTTTGTTGAGTCTGCAACCTGTGGATTCATATCATGGTCATAGTTTTAATTTGTGCTCGTACTTTAATGCATGTTTTTAACTTTTAGTCTTTTGCAGATTTTGAGCAACTAGTTGGACAATCTTGGACAAGTGGTGTGTTTTCATGTGGTGTGTTAGTGTGTGAGTTCTCTGCAGGTCTGGGTGCAGCCGTGTGTGTGTGTGTGTGTGTGCAGGGTGAAAAAGAGGATGCTGAACACAGAGCCCTGGGGCGCTCTTGTGCTAGAAGTGGAGGTCTCTTAATCCTCGCTGTGTGTTGGTGAGGAAGAGCAATATCTGTCTGCAGAGAGTTGTGCTGAGCTTGCTGCCAACCGCCCAAAGTTTGAAGGGGAGCAGAGCTGAAACAGCAAACAGTCCTGATGAAGGTTTTATTATCTGCGAGGTGTCTGAGAGCGAGCGGGGCAGCAGAGACGCTGACCTTTGTGGATTTGCAGGCAGGGGAGGCCGACTGTGGGGATCCTGCCCCGCTGCGTCTGCTGTTTGATGTGCTCAAAGCTCTCCGCGTGTGTGTGTGTGAGTGTGTGTGTGTGTGTGAGTGAGTGTGCCACAGGGCAGTTCATGATGTGGTAGTGAGAAAGTACACAACCAAGAAGAGCTGCATGTTTAAACTGTTGCTTTAGGGTGAACTTAATCCCCTCACACTTACTCACACACACACACACACGTACACACACACTTGATAAAATGTATAAATAAAATATATTCTGCCAAGGTGCACACACTGCATTGCACAGTCTTAATATTTAATATCTAAAACTATTATTGCATTTTTAACTGTAATATTTCTTACATGTGTTGTATATTTTGATTAGTATCTGATAATTTGTCCCTATTGAAAATTTAAATATTAATGATGATTTTAATGTATAAAACAGCTTTGATTTATGTCTGGTATTAATTCTCTTGTAGCCTTTAAATGTATTAACTGTCATTAGTCACAGAGCAGGAAGGAGTTTTTATGACCTGCAGCAGGTTCGACATTTCCTATTATCATAATCTCTATGAATTATTGCAATATGAAGTTTCCAATTATTTAACAGGATTATTAATTGACTTTGAAAGCATTGTGCGTTTATTAAACTTTAAAAAAATATAAGAAAATAAAAAACAAAGATTTAATTTTTTTATTTTCTATAAAGTTTAACTGAAAAATAAATGTAAAAAATTTAAAACAAGATAATTAAAAGACAAAAAATAAAATGAATAAATATATACATTTAATTTAATAATAATAAATAAATGACAAAAATAAGTATTATGCTGTAATATTTCTGCACTTCCACTATTTACTGAAAACTACAACAAAAAAAACAAGTGATAAATCAAATAAAAAATCAAATAGATATAAAATATATATCCTGAATTAAATAATACTAAAATGATAAATGAATTAGATATTAAATAATAGTGCACTTCTATTTTTTTACTTAAAAGTACAACAAAAAAACAGGAATAAATGAAATAAAAAAATGCAAAATCAAACAAAAAACAAATATATACAATTAATTAAGTAATATTAAAATAATAAATATGTTGTAACATTAGTGCACTTCAAACAGCTTCTGAAAACTTCAAAAAAAATATTTAGAATAAATGAAAATAACATAATCCAGTGCTGCTCCGCTGTGGAGGAAAGACAGACAGAGAAACCGAATGCAGCACAATTAAGGTTTGATCTCGATTATCTTGTTGATTATCGTGTTGAATATTCACACAGCGGCGGATTCAGACAGCGTGCACATGAACACGCAGATTTACAGGAAATTGCAGATGCACAAACACCAAAAAACAAGGTGGAGATTTGCATGTGATGTGTGAAGCTGCAGAGGAAACATATCTGCATCGGAACCAACAGTTACAGCAAATCATCAGGGCTGCAGGTCGTATTCCTGACTGAGCAGGAAGCTTTTCTCCTGATAAATGTGTCATTGTGACCTCGACTACTTATTAGCATCTTTCTCAGCAGTAACAACTTTACTATCAGGGCTAATTTTGTCAGTGAAGGGAGGAAAAAATTGTCTTTTCAGGATGTATCCTCTGGCTTTTTTTTGGCTTTTCAGACTCAAACAAATTCCTCTTTTGCTTTTCAAAGAAAGAGGAATCAGAAACATCTTTTAAAGTTGTCTGTGCACCAAAGTCCAACAAATTGGAGCCTTTCATGACTGAAAGAAGAGTTTTTTTTTCATTTTTTCCACCCAGATTTCACTGACAAACACTTAGAGATGAAGCCGTGCAGCAGAACTTCTTCCACAGGAGCTGATGTTGTTCTGTCTCCGTGCCGGCGCTGTAGACATCAGGCGGTTCTGATGTGGTGGTCGCCTGTCAGCTGTCGCCCTCAGACAGACGTGCATCACTCTGCTGACAAGTTGATGAGATTGGAGAGTTTGAAGCACACATTAATGGCTCTAACTTTGTCATCTGTCTGTGTTAGATGGAGCCTGAGGCTGAGTGCACATTATATTACAGTACATACACTGGACACAGCGCAGATACACACGTTTATCTTATTATAAAGGCAACATACAGTGACTAACACATTCATGCATTATTTAATACGCTCCTTACATGATTTCTTTATGATATGAATAACCATTGATGCAAATACCAATTTACTGCATGCAAAACAGCTATTTTTATGTTTAGTTTGAGCTGCAGTGAGTTCAGGTCCGGTTCAGATATCGGTGACGTGCACGGTGAGCTGCTGTGAGTGAGTCACCAGCACTGATCTCAGCTCTGCCATTAGCTCAGACTCAGAGCTTTACTGACCTTTCAGACCTTCACTTTAAAGTCACTCAGAAGCTGCTTCAGGTCTGACTTCTTGAACCCAAATGTACCAGATTCAAAAACCAAAACAAGCAAACTGGAAATACACAAACAAATCTCACAGAGCAACAGGTTCTCAGGCTGGACCCGGAGATTTCAATGTTATATTTTCATTCATTGGCTTTTGAGTTTTAGGATTTTGATATCATTTTCTACCCCCAATAATAAAAAGAATCCTTGTTGCAGCACAGTGTTTTCATTTAGTTTCTCTCCTCGTGTTTCATGGAGAGAAACAGAAACGTGATGTTGATGAGAGAAAGAGGAAAAACCTGCAGCTCTGAAGTGCGACAGGCTGAAGCTATCAGCAGCGATCTGCTGTCCATAAAGGTCAAGGACATTTGAAATTCACTAATTGCTGAATCCAGAGTTATTTTCCTTCCTCGGGTCATGAAATGAGCCTGAGAGCAAGCGAAGGTTAACCCTGTGAACTCCACCTAGCCTTTGTTGGGTTTAAAAAGAGTGTTTTCTTTAAATAAATCACCAAAAAATAGCAGATTATCTCAGAAAGAAACTGTAAAAACATGTATTATCCTTTGAAGTTTAAACTTTCTTGACCGTTATGAACATTTCCGTCAGAAAAATAAGCTAAATTAAGCTTTAAATTGTGGTATTTACGTCAAAATCAGTTAATTCTACATGTTCCCACTTCTAGGCAGGATTGTGCTGAGTCCATAGAGCTGCAGGAATTAAATATGTTTTATATATTTTATGTATTGCAGTGAAATATAAGGTCACAGTCACAGTAAAAATGCCCTGAAATTACTTGTTGGGGTTCAGAGAGTTAAAAGAATAATAAGTGTCTTTGCTCCTTGCCCCCACAAATTGAACTTTTTTGGCATCATACACCAATGTGCAGCTTTCATAGGAATGAACAGGGCTTCACCTCCAGTTTCTCCCTAAACATCCAGAGATTGAGTCGCTCTTGGACCCCCAAGTGGTCGTTCAACTAACTGCAGTTTTTGTCACCTGCATGTTGGCTTCATTTTCAAACATTGGCTCAAAATAAAAATCTTTTATCGTCACTATCAGAGAGAATATTATTAGATTATGAGTTCATGCTGCTCTGATACAGGAGCAGCAGAACAAAGAGTGTAACACACACACAGAGGAGCTATTCCTGCACACGGGGTCAGATCCTGCACCTCTCGTTTGTAATTCAGCCCCGTTTGACCTCAGAAAGTGACATAACTGCAGAAGACAGACAGCGAGACGTTCATTAAAACCAACTCTGAATGTGGAGTCGGGCAGCAGAGCAGAACTGAGCAGGAACTGACAAGAACAATCACAGGAGACGGAGTCGAACCTCTATTTAACAAATCCAAATGTGAGAGAGAGAAGAGAGGAGGAGGGTGACAGTGACAGTGAGACACAGAGAGACATGGACATCGATCAGCCGAGTCATTAAGGGAGGATGAACATGAAAACTGTATCCTGGCAACAGAAACTAAGACTGGAGAGACTGGAGAGAGCGAACAATGAGTGTGTGATCGTTACAGAAACTCTGTTTGTGCATGTCATCAGTCTTTGTTGAAGCTTTGTGATTTATTTCAGTTTCTCTGCTTATTTAGCTGAACTTTCCTCTTTGTTCTGTCTGGTTTAGTTGCTGTAACACATCTCCATCATCTACAGGAGAAATACATGCATATAGAAACAGAAAGGCTGATACATCTCATTCTTCTGAGCCTTAAAGATGCTGTTCATTGTTGCCCTTATGCAGCCTGCCTGGGAAGCTCATGTTTTATTTGCTCTGGCAGATGTGTTTGTGTTATATTTCCAGTTTTCTGAGAGGACGTGTTTTAAATCGACAAGATCTCCAACTTAAACAACAGAATACACCGTTTGTTAGCACCACTCATAACTAGTTTTGCAAAAAAATGCAGTTTCTGTGAATTTATGCTACAAAACCACTGAGCGAGGTTTAGGACATAAACCTTCTTGGTTAGTTGTTCTAAAAGAGAGTTTAAACAGGAAATAAAAGATGTAAATGCTGGAAATGAAGTAGTTACGAGGGTGATGTGAGCCACAGAATTCACATAAATGGGATTCATTTTGTTACTTTACGTAAAAAGTTGTTTAACTTTTCGTTTCCCGCCTTTTAAACTGTCAATCATTACTACCATGTCAGCAAGATGGCAGTGGAGGACAGTCTGAAACGTGAATATGAGTCGTATTTTCCTGCAAGTACAAACATCTTATGACGTTGTTGTTGTTGTTGTTGCATCAGTATCAAACGATCTGTACAAACACTGTTTCTTGGTTCTGCTCCACCTGCTGCGTCGCTGGTCACACAGAGATAGTAGCTGGAGCAGCGAGCCGTCAGGGCTGTCTGCACCGCTCAGGTTTCTCTCAGCAGGAGCTGAACTCTTCATACGGTTTAACGAGAGAGAACTTACATGTAGGGAGGAGGCTGAGGATTGTGTCCCATAAGAAACACTTATGACTGTTTTCTGTAGCAGTTTTTGTATTTTAGTTGGTGCTTTGGGTTCAAATAAACCCTTTAACAGTGGTCAGCATCTGTTCCAAAGGTTTTCTTGCAGAAAGGAATCAGTCAGAAAAAGCTTTCTGCAGGATAAATCTGAGCTGTAGCTTCTCCTGTGTGTTCAGCACCACCAGACATTGAAAACCTGTTGATTTCACCTTGTAGAAACTGAAAATGAACTGGTTCCTGACTGACTCTTGTGATGTCTGACTGCTGGTTTCAGTACTAACTTCCACACAGAATGTGGATAAATATGCAACTGAAAATACTCTTTTAAAAACTTTACCGAGTACTTATAGTTTAATAACCACTGAGTCATTAGTCAAACCTGAGTTAATGGGAGATTTAACTCAGTCGGAGGGTTTTTTTTGTTCACCCAAAACTAAAGTTTGCTTATTTTTGACACAGTGTTCTTCACGACTAGATAAACTTTTATCTCCGAACTGTCACAAATGTATTGCAAGTTGTCAAAAGGCCCAGACTTCATATTAATAAATTCAGCAGTAATATGAAGGGAAACTTTTTGTCTGGGTCAGTTCGACTCAGACAGATAATATTCACAGTCTGAACGAACACATCGTTCAGTTTGTTTCTCTGATTTGATTTCTTTTTGTTAGAAACATATTGGACACTTTGCTTTGAGCCTTATTCTTCAGTCTGAATGTCACATAAAAGTGTGAGAAATAAATGAAATGCAGCTAAATCACAAATGTCCAGAGGCAGAAGGTGTAGATGATCTCAGGTAAACAGCACATTACGTCTGTTGTTGTCGCTCATGGAGCTTCGGCTCCTCGTGCACAGAGCAGCGATGACATCAGGTCGAATCCCGCAGGACGGACAGACGGGAAGCTGCAGCCAGCTGGGAACCTAAAGGAGGGGGGTCTTCTGTCTCTGCTGTCCCGCCAGAGACAGTAAAACGAGAGACAGGAGTCATTAGCTGACAGGATGTTTGATGATTGTTGCTGCTAAACTCAAACATTGGCCCTCTTTTAACCTGACAGAGTCACTGAATGCTGCTTTTTCTCCTCTGATTTTCTTGTCTCAACACTTCAATTTTAGCTGTCTCTAAAATGAGCTCCGAGCAACACACACACACACACACACACACAC
>CAFUXE010001581.1:133687-145169 GCA_903364295.1 Serranus cabrilla | reverse complement strand
TCTCTGTTTGTGAGGCGAGTGAAGCTGATGCAGCCTGACAGAGACTTAATGTAATAATAATAATAATAATAATAATAATTGGAATATCACAATATTTCAGGGTATTTTTCAAAAGCAATATTGTTGAAAATATGAAAAAATAACCAACATATATATAAAATGTGATTTTTTTCAAATAATTTTCAAGTCTGTATAAATAAAAATCGTACAATTCAATAAAAAAAAAAGCAGAAATTAAAATTGTGCAAGAGTTAACATAAAAAATGTGATTTTTATAAATAACAGTAGATTAAGTTGTTTAAATGAGCCGACAGAAAAACGCTGCTCACATATTTATGCATCAAAACTAATAATCCAACAATATATATAGAATATATATTGTTTTTTATACATGTTTTCTGTCAGACTAGAAGAAAGAAAACATTAAAAAATGCACATTTAGTTGTATTTTATTTCACGAAGTTAGCATTAAATAATGCCTCAAACTTAAAAAACAATTACAGAAAACTTGTTTTGCAGATATAAGTAATCACATTTCATTATGATATCTGTTAATTAAAATGTTTTTACCCTATTCAACTTACAAAATGTGTAAAATCTTACCAAACATCTCTATTTTTCTCAAAATTAGTTTTTATTTCTAACTCTTTGCTTCACCAGATTAATGTCTCTCTGTATTCTGAAGGATATTACAGAGAGCTTTGTTCATTCATCATTTATAGCCTGATTTATAAAACATTTTATTCCTGAAAACATGAAGAAAATCGATCTTTTTTATGTCTGTGGACAGTATTTTCTGATTTATGAAGAAATCTAAAATTCCCTCTGTAGAAAAACATTTGATAACGTGTCGGTAAAATGAAACAAGAGTTTTGAGTCTGACTTTATTACATTTCTGTTATGAACATTAACTCAAATTATTGCATGTTTGTTCTTTAAAAAACACCTAATTTGCATATTTAAACATGATTTCAGCCTTTAGTTTTCTGGTGATGTCTAACCTCTCCTCTCGTCTCCTCTCTCTCTTCACAGACAGTAACTTTGTGCTGGGGAACGCCCAGGTGCAGTCGCTCTACCCCATCGTCTACTGCTCCGACGGCTTCTGCGAGCTCACGGGTTACGCCCGCGCCGAGCTCATGCAGAAGAGCTGCGCGTGTCACTTCCTGTACGGCCCGGAAACGAGCGACCGGTTAACGGCGCAGATCCAAGGAGCCCTGGACGAGAGGGGAGAGTTCAAGACCGAGCTGGTGTTCTACAAGAAGGAAGGTGAGGCTGCAGCACAGCAGAGAAATCATCTCTCACATGATGCACAATGAAGTTAAAAATGTGGGGAGGCATTTGTGATGTAGTATATTTAGCCACTGGAACATTTGAGCCAAACTCCATTCAGAAAACAAGCTTTTTTAAAGTAGTCTGCTTGTCGTTTTGCAGACAGATGTGACAAAGCATGAATTCAGACTTTATACACATCTGCATCATGTTGAAGTTATTTTTGCATCCTTTTGATCCTGTTACTGCAGTTAAATTAGAGAAAAGTTGCATACTGCTGAGTTAATGGCACTCAGCATAGCTTGATCGTCCCAAACTCCATTCAGAAAACAAGCATTTTAAAAGTAGTTTTCTTGTCATCTTGCAGACAGACCTGACAAAACATGAATTCAGACTTTTTACACATCTGCATCATGTTGAGGTTATTTCTGCATCCTTTTGATCCAATAAATCACAGAAAAATCTGCATATTTTGGGTTCGTACTGCTGTATTAGTGGCTGTCAACACAGCCCTGATCGTCCCAAACTCCAGTCAGAAAACAAGCGTTTTAACAGTTGTTTACTTGTGGTTTTGCAGACAGACATCAGCATCATGTCGTAGTTATTTTTGTATATTGATCCGCTGATTGAGCCGGCTGATGATGGGATGTGGAGCAGGACTTTTAATGAGCGTAGCATAAGTCTGATCGATCCAAACTCCATTCAGAAAACAAGCATTTTAAAAGTAGTTTTCTTGTGTTCTTGCAGACAGACCTGACAAAACATGGATTCAGACTTTTTACACATCTTCATCATGTTGTAGTTATTTCTGCATCCTTTTGAGCCGTTTATGGCAATTAAATCACAGAAAAGTTGGTGTATTTTTGGGTTCATACTGTTGTAGTATGAACAGTCAGCAAACTGTTATTAGAGACGTTTGCTGCTTCATGTTGTAGTTGTTTTAGACACATTGATCTGTTTATTGAGTTGGCTAAAATCTGGATGATGGGAGCTTTGGCACTGGACATGATGAGAACTGGAGATGAATGAAAATGTTAAAAAATTTGACAGCAACAATGTGATTTGGCTGCTAAGATCCTGGTGAGATCTGGTTGGTTTAAAGCCCGTTCAGCTAGTAAACAAGAAGATTTATTAATGAATGAAAGTGTTAAGTTCATGTTCCCCATATTCCCACTACAGTTTTTTGGGGGAAAAGCCGTCGTGGTGATTAAATCTAAACTAGAAATGAACCCTCCAGTCGTTTAATTGGGCCAGAAACTGAGGATTTGCATCTCATAATGTTTCAGGCGCGGAAAGATCCGGGAAGAATGTGAATCATTTCATTCAAGGACACATTCCTGCTCCTGTTTGGACCGTTATTCTCAGAGAAACCCTGAAACGGCTCGAGTGGAGTCAAGTGATTGCACTGGGCAGCTTCGAGCTGTCAACAAGGTCGTGCATCTTTGCTGAATCTCTGTGGATGAATAAATACCAAAAACCTGCTTCATGCTGCAGCTTGAATGCAATTACCAGATGTGATATACGTCGACTGAAGGGATGCATGTGTGAATCTCGGCGCCCTGCGTGCATAAAAAGAAAGCGCTGGCCTTTTATGTGCAAAGTCAAAAGAGCTTTCATGTTGCAGTGGCTGCCTCACGTGTCTCCACACAAAACAATCCGACAGTCAGACGAGGAGATTTTAAAGAGACGGAAAATACACACGGCTTCATATGAGAGTTGGAGCTTTAGAGAAAGGGAGCGACAGGAACATGACTGGAGAGAGAAGAAGATTGAGAAAGAAGAACACCAACTCATTCATCCGCTCTCTATTGATTATTAATAAAAAGGGAGACGTGAGGGAGTCATGTGTAGACGGACACATGTGCCCCTCTGAGATATAAACCCACAACAAAGCCAGTTTCTTCCAAATGACACATTAAAAGTGTCTCCTGCTCCTTTCAGCTCTCCATGAGCTCACATTAGCATCGGAGCGGTTCCCCAGGGGAGCAGGGGAAGAATAAACACATTTATATCCCGTTCCCTCCCTCAGATCACCGCCGAGCTCGCACCAAGAGCCTGGGGCACAATTTTAAAATTGCATTTTATCCACTGAGTACATACTCATTATATATTCATATCAACGTGATTTACAAGCCAATAAATTCACAGGAATGACTCGGAATAACGTTTTTACATTATGAACAAATGTTAAATGCTACAGGGGAGAAAACAAACACCTGATGATGGCGCCAGATAAAAGGTGAGAGGAGTCAAAGTCACAGCACAGTCTAAATATATATAGAGATTTTATTAAATGAGAAATATTAAATAGATGAGAGAAAGCATGAGCAAGCTAGAAAAGTGTTCCCAGTAGAGCTCAGATCGATCCAGACTCCATTCACAAAACAAACATTTTAAAAGTTGTTTTCTTCCTGTTTTTGCAGACAGAACTGAAAAAGCACAAACGTCTAACAAATCAGCATCATGTTGTAGTTATTTCTGCTTCCTTTTGATCCGTTTATTGCAATTAAATCACAGAAAAATATGTGTATCTTGGGTCCCAAACTCCATTCAGAAAACAAGCATTTTAATCTTGTTAGCTTCCAGTTTTGCAGACAAAATGTATTTCTGCATCCTTTAGATCTGTTTATCAATTAGAAATCACAGAAAAATATGTGTAATGTGGTGGATGTTGGCATAGCCTTGATCATCCCAAACTCCATTCAGAAAACAAGCATTTTTAAAGTTGTTTTCTTGTATTCTTGCAGACAGACCTGACAAAGCATGAATTCAGACTTTTTACACATTAACATCATGTGCACATTATTTCTGCATCCTTTTGATCAGTTTATTGCAGTTAAATCCCAGAAACATCTGTGTATTTTGGGTTCATGCTGCTGTATTAGCAGCAGCCAGTATAGCCCTGATCGTCCCAAACTCCATTCAGAAAACAAGCATTTTAAAAGTGTTTTGCTTTTTGTTTTGCAGACAGACCTGAAAAAACATGGATTCAGACTTTTTACACGTTGGCATCATGTTGTAGTTTTTTTGGCATCCTTTTGATCTGTTTATTGCAATTAAATCACAGCACAGCACAGCAGTTTATTTTGGGTAAATTGCACCAAAGTGGCGATGAACTGGCAGTCGCCTGCAGAAACTGTGAGCAGCTCTAGATACTATTTAACCAGCCATGACGAGGTTTGTTTTTTAGCATATCTGGAATAACTTCAACAGGTACAAAGCTAAAAATGAGAGCTACACTAGAGCATCTTTCACTGTTAATAAAAACAACACAAATGTGGTTAATCCTGAGGGGAAATGAAATGAAAAGAAAGAGGTTCTGCAGTGCGTACTTGCCAAAACGTGTCCTGCAGCAGATGAGATAAGGCTTGTTTTCCTGGTAACTGCAGGATCAACAGTCAATGACGATATAAAACAATCAATAAAATAGTTTATTTACATGCCCCAACCATGAAGGATCCCCCAACATGCAGGCAGGACTGTGTGCAGACGTCTTGTGCTGATTGGTCCAGTAATACGAGAGATTAGCTGCACACACAAACAAACACATGATCCCTCCTGGCTTACGCCTGGCGGAGATAATTAACCACAACAAATTAATATGCATATGAATTTGCCAGAATAAACCCCAGTTATAACCCTCTGTCAGTAATAATAATAATGTGCTCTCATAATTATCTAATAATTAATCAATATACATGTAAAATAAGAGCTTTCATGCTTTATCTGTGCTGATTCCTGCATGCAGAGGACAGAACGTGCTGCTCGCTCCTGCTGCTGTTTACACTGTTGTTCCAGTCAAACAGGGACAGATCCGCCTCATGTTCTTATTGAGCCCGTCCTCGCGTGTTTAAATGCATTATTTACATGCATGATCCCCTGTAGGGAACGAGTCTCAGAGAGGCAGGAAGCAGTGTGCAGCGAGCCCCGCGCCGCTCACACAGTCACCAGTCGGAGATTACAGGTGAGTAACAGGAAACCCAAACAGCTGCTTTCAGCCTGATTTCATGCATTTATGAGCCGGCTGCAGGGGGCAACGTTTGTCATTCGATAACCTGGTTATTAATGTCAGTAAAGCCCAAGAAAAGACCAAAACCAGCATTTTATTAACTGTATTTATTGTAATAAAACAGTCAAATAATACAGCAAACACAACTCCAACGAACATCTGCAGCATCTGTGCTTAAGACATAAAACACTCAAATCAAATCATCATATATTCATCTTTTTGTTTCAATCTTAGTGTTTATTCCTGCTTATTTGACCTACTTATTGTTTGTTTTCTGCTGTTTAGTCTGTTTATGTGCAGTACAGTTGTGGTTGTTTCTAAAGTGCTGTATAAAAAAAAGTTGAGTTGAGTTTATTGGTTCAAAAATATTACCACATTTTTCAGTTTACACTTTCCTCACTCAACCACGATTATATTATTTGTCTTTACCAAGAGCAGATTAAAAAAATAATGGATAAAATAAATATCCCTCCATAAATGAGTAAAAGAAAAAATGTTATTAAATAAATAAATAAATGCTGCATATTAGGTCTCATTCTGATTCTTCCCAGAAGATGTAAAATAGTTGAAATGATCAATAAAACGCCACATTCTGTAAAATATACCTTCATGTTTCTTCAGAAAAACCAATAGTTTTTGAGTTTGTATCAAAGCCTGATTAGTTTTCTTCTTATATGCAATAAAGCTCTATTGTTGTGGAAGGATATTATCGTGAATTTGTTAATGAAACTGAGAAATAATTCATGTATCCAAACCTTCCTTTGGATCCGTTCTTCCTTCAGCCAACAACACATTCTTCCACCAAGTTTCATGAAGTTCAGGCCAGAAGTTTTTCTGAAATCCTGCAAACAGACAAAGATAAAAAGTGTCAAATGTGTCCTAATCTGTGGCTGAAAACCAGACAAACAATAAACATGTAACATTTCCTAAGAACTGTAATAAAACAACATATTTCTGAGCAGATTTCTGAGTGACGTGTTAAAGGGAACGAATGGACTCTGAGTGTAAAGTTAGAAAGTCTGACTCACACTGTTGGTTTTGTTATTTTAATGGGATTTGCTTTCAATGAGGGACAATATAGAATAAAGCAGCTCTGTCCTTTTTAGGAAACGCCAAGCTGCTGTGACGGGGTTTTCAATTATATGCTCCGTCTCTCATGTTTCCACTTTCTTGTGAAGGTGATATCTCAGAAACGGCTGCAGGGAATTTCTGCAAATTTGGCGTGAATGTCCATTTGGACTCGAGGATGAATGATTAAATAAAGTAGCACTGATTACTAAAGTGTGTGATCTTGCACGAGAGAGATGCATCAGAATTATAAATGAGTTATTTCTGTTGTTATAGTACCTGAAGTATGACTTCACACCAGACAGTCTGAAGCTTCCAGACATTTTCCTGACAGAAACACTTTCTAATCACCGAGCTCTCGTTCTCTGGCTCAGCAGTTTGTAATGTGACAGGCTGACAGAGCGTTTTATAATCACTCCACCTGCTGACCTACATTCACCTCCACCTCCACACACGAGCCGGAGCAGACGGTGAACATGGAGACGCCCACACGCTTCATGCACCTTATATCTACAGACAGCACCTTACGCTTGGTGTCGATGATTCAGGTTCCAGCTGAGGGTGCGATGCTCCTGCACCAGAAGAGTGTGTGACGTCTTTCTTGTGCATGCATAATGAGACGCACACATCAGGTTCAAACTGTAGGAGCCATTCATGTCTTGTTAGCTTTTAGCTGTGTGTTTAGTTTGTTAATAATAAGTTTACGACCATGTCAGCATGTTTTTCCTTCTGGAAAACAGACCAAGTTGTTGTTGCCAGGCTCCCAGTTGGAGGTGCATGCTTTACCTCCAGCTCACACACGCTCTAAAGTGAACGCGCTCTAATCTGCCCTCTTTTCACCCCTGCCCTTCAAAAAGTCTGTGCACGCAACTGCTAACACACGAGCAGTAACTGCAGTCTGCAAGGAGAAAATACCAGAGTAAACATTCCTGATTACGCCCCTCCACAGAGTTCAGCCTGGTGTTAAATGTCTCCTTTAAAGTCTTCGTGCTTTAACCAACTTATCGAGTCACAAACGCTGTGATTTCATTGAGAATCCAAACATCTGCGCGGCGTCTCCCGGTAACATCATCACACAGACAGATGGAGTAAATGATGCATGTTCTGCACCGCTAACAAATGCAATCAGAGCCCAAAGAGCTGCTGCTGCTGCTGCAAGGCAGTCAGCACAATCTCCTGCATATCGCAGGCCGTCCGCGGGGCTCTGGGTTACAGTTGAGGCATCCATACTTCCTGCAATCTCTCACTTACTCACATGGGGTGTGTGGAGGACTCTGAGGGTCCAGATAACACAGAAAAAGCAGCTTTTCATGCGGCGCACAGTCTCATTATAGCTGCAGGCTCCCTGAATGTAATGAACGTATGGAAAACATCCTCTCAGCTGGCCGAGCGAGCCGTTACTCCTCATGCAAACACGATGCAGGAGTCATCCGTTCACCCTGCTCACAGTTCCTTCACCGCCGCCCTCCTGCAGCCCCTCTCGTCTCCCAACAGCTCATTTAAAGTCCATGTGTGTCCTGAGGGCAAACCCCGTGCCGCTGCCAATGCTGCGAGTCTCTCACAACATGCAGCAAATCACAGGGATTTAAACATGAGAGCTCAGCTCGGTTTCCTCATGACTCACTCACCGACATAAACCTTCCATACGGCTCTGGCTCTCCACATGGAGCTGCTCACAATCACTGCAACCCGCATTTACTCAAGTACACTTACATGTCATTCATTTGTATTCAGTAACTTCAGGTTCAGGTTTATAACACAAGATATCCTCAAACATACTGTGATGTCATGTTATAGATTAAGATGAAGCTTTATTGACCCCAAGGAGGAGATTCACAAGCTTATTCAGTAAGCTCCACCTTTACCAGCTGCAACATTGAAGCGATAAGACGACTGATCTTCCACATATTCACAGTGTTTCCACCACAGGAGCTTCCAGTATAGTAGGAGACGTCACAGACACTTGTTTGTTATCTCTACAACAACATATATTACGATATAACATGTTTTCTGGTGCTGTAATTCAAGAAATAAAAACATGATAAAGTCTTTATATGATGAGACAAAGAAGGAAAAGATGTAGGAGACATTTCTTTTATTGTTTGGTGATTTATATCGTCATGTCGCTCACTTATGAAGGATGATAAATTGTCCTTTCAGGGCCCCTTAGTGTAGAGAAAACATCTCAAAGTGCCCTCGAGGATGGAGAAAATGTGATAAAGAGATGTGATTAATGTGATTAAATGTATTTAAGTGTTCTTCCAGTGGGGGAAAAGTAATGTAATGTCCTCTAGGATGCATCAAACATGATGAAATGCTCTGAAATGGAGAAAACAGGATGTAGTCACATGCACGACACAAAAGAGAAGTATCTGCACACTGGAGATGCACTGTTTGTTTTTGGCCCCAGCTTTAAAAGATTATTGCAGTTTTTTGGCTGCACCTGGTTGAAATGCACTTTGAATTAAAGCTCCAGTTAAAAAATGTAAAATGTTGTAATATTATTTGTCATATCAACATTTAGGCGTCCAAGTCGTTGTGCCAACAAAGCAAAACACTCATATTTCTCTGTGCGTTTTCTAAAAGCTGTGTTACATGTACGTGTTTGTCTCTGTTTCTCCCTGCAGGAACACAGTTCTGGTGTCTGCTGGACATCGTGCCCATTAAGAATGAAAAGGGCGAAGTGGTTCTGTTCCTCGTGTCCCACAAAGACATCACGGACAAGAAGAAGGACCAGGACCCCGAGCACGGACCCGACACAGGTCAGTTTACACACAACACAGTCTGATAATATATATATTACTTTAATTGAGCCTTAAACCAGGTTAGTCCTCCTTCTTTATGTATCTATTTATTCAGCCTGTGGCCTAAAAATCTGTCCAAATTCTTAACATATTATCTGACCAATAAAAAAAAATATATATATATATATAGTTATAAATGTGTTGGCTGCCTGCTTGTATTTCCCTCTGAGCTACAAATTATCGAGCATTGTGTTTCTGTCTGTTTGTTTTTCATCCTCCTGTAATTACAGAGTGAAAATCATCATGCATCGCTGCAAGAGCAGATCTTTAGACGTGTGTGTGTGTGTTGAGTCTGTGGTGAATAACTTGGTTTTAAAAAATCTGTTTTCAATATTTTGTTCCGTTTCCCTGCAAACATTGAACACTCGGTTATTGCAGACATTCAGATGTGACTTTAAACGTGACTTCCTGTCCCCAGCTGAGCTCCGCAGGCTGAAGGAGAGGCAGAGTAATCAAGGCTCTTACGATGAAGTGGAGTGTTTAAACTTTCAGTTTCTCAGATTGGCTTTCTGAGCTGCAGTCTGCGGAGCTTCCTGGTGGGAAAGCACACCTGCTTGAAATCACTTACCCAATTTTCCCCCACTTGCACAGACTCTCTCTCTTTTCTGGCTGAATATCTCATTACCTCACCGCCAGAATGATTGAAGCCTGCTTTCATTTACTCTGACTGTGTTTTACACACCGCACGAGTTATTACAAATTCAAGCCAGCAGATCTGGAGTGCAGCACACACGGCAGGGGAGGAAGGACGGGAAACAAGACGACAGAGAGGGACAGAGGCCTTAAACGGCTTCTGTTCCTGCTCCAAACGCTAACATGTGTCTGCTAAATTAAGCAGCACTTGATGTGAGAAGTGAGACAAACAAGCTGGAGAAGAAAAGAGAAGAGTGACATTTACTGTGATGAGTTGATGCAAACAGTCCCGTTCACTCTGCAGCTCAGCGGGAACCTGCACGCTGAGAGAGACGCTCACTTTGTGCACTTAGCGCAGCTTTTCCTAAAACGCAGAATCAGGGATGGAGAGGGAGAAATCTCAAAGAAAGAGAGACTTCAGCGCGTGCATAAACAGAAACACTGTGCACACACACACACATGCTGAGTGTGTTAATTGGCTTTATTAATAATTTAAAATGTATAGCCCCACTGGCAGACACAGACGCCCCCAGAGAACAGACTGTATGTTCTGAACCCTCAGTAATCACAGCAGAATAATAATAATAAAAAGGACCCTGAGGCGTGTAAATACCTTCTTTATGTTACATTAATCATCTGCAGACACACGTGGAACCAAAGCTTCCTGTGTCTGCAGGGGCGCGTCTCGTCATTTGGAGAACTTCATATCCCTGCACTGCACAGACAAAAGTTTTATTATTTTAATCTTAAGTAACATAACAAAACAACATGCATTTCTGTACTTTAGTTCAATTTTAACAAAAGGTGAGTTTGTTATTTAGGCAGCTTTTGAAATCTGTTATCTGACAGCTCAACTTACAGAACCAATCCAACTTTATAAAGCGCTTTAAAACAACCACAGATAGATAAATAAACAACACTATGAACAAAATAAAATGAATAAGCAGCTCAGCCTCCAGTTTCTCTGCCCTGTTTGCAATCCGTCCGAGATCTGATGAACAAATCGAATTACGGGCTGAAAATGAAAATGATTGGGTTACAGCGGTCGCCAAGCACGGCCTCGTACTGTGGACAGACGGAGGAACAATCATGGGAGGAAATGTGGAGTGGAAATGGAGATGAGAGCTGCTTTAATCTACCTACTGTACCTTCTTTACCTCACCGGCTCTTATGAGCCAATATTCAATAAGTGACGGCGACGTGAACGAGGTGTTGGAGACGTGAAGCCGTTATTATTGATTCTGCTCAGTAAATACAGATTTGGATCTCAGCCCAGAGCATCGAATTCTGCCCAAAGAACACCTTGTTTAGTCGATAAAGAGCCACGAAGGCAGACAGCAGGTCAATAACACATCAAATATTTACAGCATCCTGTGAACGTCAGGAACAGAGAGAACGTACAGCAGAGCCCGCTGTGAAACATGCTAACACGGAGAGACGGATATAAGACGGTTTCTATGAGGTTAGAGGTGGAGGTGAAGTTTCCACGGCCTCAAACACAGAAACATCCGTCCTGTGAGCTGGTTTTACAACTTTTTACGTCTCTAGTTTGTGGCTGTAAAGTTTCATGAGGTCACAGCAGCTCATTTTATACTCTGAGACCAACATCATCACACAGGAACATTAAAGAGGCTCACACACTGTTTACACTCACACACACAGGAACAACATTAAAGAGGCTCACACACTGTTTACACTC
>CAFUXE010001581.1:122743-132795 GCA_903364295.1 Serranus cabrilla | reverse complement strand
GGGCGCCATTACTCCGACTTTTGGGAGATTTGCTCTGATTACATTCAAGTCACAGCAGTGAGGATAAATAAAACTCAAGGCAACCTTTAAAAACCTCAAAACAATCTGACCTGTGGACATTTCCAGACTCTTTTTATCCAGATGGTAAAAATAAGATAAACTGTGTCCTGAGTTGTTTTTGAGGCTCAGCGTGGTGCAGATCTGCAGCACTCGGACAGATGGTACGAAGGTCGGCTGCACTGTTCACTTCTGTCTGACTTTGGGGTGAAAGATGCTGATGTCAGCGATAAAACACACAGGCAGACCTGGACAGTTTGTGTCACGCACATTTATTAAAGGATCGGGTCGTTTTAGGGATCATTGTTTTTGCTTTTGCTCTCAGAAATCCACCAGAAACTTATGTTTTCTTTAAAGGGTAACAAGAAAATGCAGTTTATCACAGAAAGAAATTATAAAAATCCTATAAAAGACTTTATCGCCGTTAGAAAAATTAGCCTAAAAGAAGTTTAAAATGTTGATCTTAGTGTCAGAATCGTCATTTAAAAAAGAGAATTTATTTATAATGCTAGCTATACTTTATCTTTGCACACCTTTTAAATGAGAATAAACTGATTTTTAATTAAATATCACTATTTTCAACCTTTGATTCAGTTTTTTCCTGATGAAAGCATTTTTTATTCTTTTTTTTTTATTAATTAACCCTGCAAACAAAATGCATGTTTAACAACTGTTTGAATTAACATAATTTATCACAACAAAATGTATTGTCAGACCTTTACATTTTTAATGGCTTTCATCAGGAAAAACAGCCAAATAAAAACTTAAAAAATAATATTCATCAAAGTCACTTTATTTTACGTGTCTCGTCTAAAATTCCACCAAAAAATAAAGCGTTTGCACGAACCAGATCCAGTAAAAAAAAAACATTAAATTCTGCTCCTCAGAGACTCTGTGAAGCCAGGATTGATTCTGCTGAGACCAACGGTCAGGTTTACACAGAGCCCAGAGGAGAGGACAGGAGAGGCTGTTTACACAGAGCCCAGAGGAGAGGACAGGAGAGGCTGGAACAATGTTGAATAGAGGAATTCTAACTGTGTTATTCTGCACAAAGACATGTTTGATGTTTGATTAAGCTGTTTCCACAGCAGCAGCAGCAGAAAAAAAATCTCTTAACAGAATTATCTTGTGGGTTATTAAAGTGAGTGTAAACTCCTCACAGCTGCAGGATAATTCGCGCTCTCTTCCAGCTCCTGGCTGCTGCTCCGCGGCCTCCAGGCGCAGAACAAAACGAGACAGAAAAGCTTTTGTAGCAGCTAATTATGCTCCCAATTTCATTTCTTAAACGTGTCATGAAAAAACCTTTTCTCAGGTATTGGACTTCATTTTCTTTCTGCCTTTTGCAGAACTGAATGAAAACACTTAGAATAAGTGGCTGCGCTCTCTCACACTCAGGAAAACTGAGATGTTTGTGTGGATGTCGTACACACTGTAACTCTCCCTGACACACAGAGCACTTCTACTGCTCAGACCTTTGGGTTCTTGACTATAATTTCTAATACACTTGTGTGGGTTTTCATTTCAACATGAGCCTGCAGAGCTTCAGTGAGGACGTGTGATTGTGTTGTTTTAATAACCTGTTGCTCTGTTTGGCTCAGAACATGTTCGGGGAGAAGCCTCCCATCCCGGAGTACAAGGTCGCCGCCATCCAGAAGTCCCGCTTCATCCTGCTGCACTACGGGACCTTCAAGGCCGGCTGGGACTGGTTGATCCTGCTGGCCACCTTCTACGTGGCCGTCACCGTGCCCTACAACGTGTGCTTCACGGTGGTGGGAGGGCGGGACGAGGGCAGCAGCACGGCGCCGCGCAGCCCGCCCAGCGTCAGCGACATCCTGGTGGAGATCCTGTTCATCTTAGGTAACCCTAACACTGTGTCCAAACCCACAGACTCTAAACCTGCATTGAGTTAAACAGGGAGAAGCATATGTGTGTTTGTTTCAGCAGCAGGATTAGCATTCATAATGTAGTGTTGCACAAATCATTTAAGGGACATTTTTCATATCTGAAATTTCTTGTTATTTAGGAGGAAAGAAAATATAATTGAATCGTCTGTGCATCAGCAGTTATGTGTCTTGAATGTTAAAGGACAGTATGAGGATGTGTAAATATACTTAAATATATATTTTTAGGCCAAGATTGAATTAATTTGATAGCTTGAAGGCACAAAAACCAGAATCTTTCTTAAGTTACAGAGACTCCAGTGTGGAAATATTAAAAAAGTAAAAAGTAGGAGCTTCAATAAATAAAATAAAGTAAAATAAAATAACTAAAATATACAATTTGTATACAAGAAATATACAAAATATAAACAATATACTATATATATAGAATAACTTTATTAATCTTTCTTTTATTACAAAAAGTAAAAGTGAAAATATTCAAAAAAGTAAAAAGTGGCAGATACAATTAATAAAATGAAGTAAAATAAAATAACAAAAATATACAATTTGTGTACAATAATATACAGAGTATGTACAAAATACAATACACAATAAAAAATACTATATTTATACAAATAATAAAGAATATTAGAATACTAATATGTTCGAAAATATAGTATTTTCTCAATGTAATAATAATAATAATAATAATACATTTATTTTGCTTTATGCATCAGTTACTCTGTTTGCTAAGGATGCTGACTGGACGAAAATGATAAAAATCATTGTTTTTGTGAGCACAGATCAGAGTGTGAGGGTCTAACAGGAGCATCAGGCTTCACTTCTCTGATATTAACACCTGTCTGATAAATACTCTCCTTCATCAAACCGCAGCGCTCACTTCACTCATTAACACCTAACGATCGTCTGTTTGTCCATCGATGTCTTGATGAGAAATCAATGTCAGCTTCGTCTCCGAGCGGCTCGTCAGTCATCGTAAAAGTCCAGCTGAAGTTTTTAATGATGCACACGCAGCACTGAGAGGATATGAGCTGTTCACAACGGACCATTACGTCTCATTGTGAGCTTGTTTCCCAGAAAACGCCGTCCGCTGCCGTCCGTCTCACTGCAGGAGAGGCCAGATATTCACAGGAACATTTAGCTTTAATGGGACGGAGCCAAACTCCTGCAGGGAGATGATACGAGCTGAAGGTGTCTGTTTGTCGACACGCTCCCTCAATACTTCATTTATTTTTATTAATTTACTGCATCGTACAGGCTGAGGGAAAACTTCAGTGAACCATTTACCAATAAATTACATAATATTATATTTTATATCACTGCTTTCACATAAACGGAAACATGGGCTGGAATAAGATGCCTGTAAGAACGACTTATGTTGTCGTTTTTTGGGTCGGATGGTCTCCATCTAACTGTTTAACACGTCTGTTTATTTTCTAAACTTTATATCTGAACTTTTTAAAAACATTTTTACAGAAATAGATCAAGAGGTGGAGAAGGAGGAGATGTGATTTTAAGACAAATCAGTTTCAGAAAGCCGTTATCCTCCATCCAATTAAACTGACATTTAAAAATAAGATAAGACGAGAAAACATAAGAATTTAATTAATCCCACGCTGGGAAATTCACTTAGCAGCAGTTCAAGAGCTAAATAAATAAAATAAATAAATAAAAAAGTAATTTAGTGAAAAAACAAGATTTTTTTTTTTAATCCAGAAATCTACAAACAAATAAAGGGTAAAACCAACTATCAGAGTTTTTTAAAACAACAACATTTTTACAGTAATAGATCAAGAGATGGAGAAGGAGGAGATGTGATTTAAAGACATTTTAACAAGATGATTTAGGTTTTTTTGGTGGCAAATCAGTTTCAGATTCATTCATTCATCCAATGTAACTGACATTTAAAGTAAGATACAGAAAACATAAGAATTCACTTGTCACAGCAGCTCAAGAGCAAAAAATTTAATGAATTAAAAAAAGTAATTGAGTGAAAAATAAAGCAAGATTTTTCCAAAGAAAAATCTAGAAATCTAGACTCGTTCTTTTCAAATAAAACCAGTGTAGTTCTTGTTTCTGGTTATTGTCTCTGCGTGTCCGTCAGCTGTGCCTCCTGTGTTCCTGCCGTCAGCTCGTGCTCTCGTGCTCTTGTCTCTGCAGACATCCTGCTGAACTTCCGGACCACCTTTGTGAGCACGTCGGGGCAGGTCGTGTACGACGCCCGCTCCATCTGCGTCCACTACGTCACCACCTGGCTGTTTGTGGACCTCATCGCCGCGCTGCCCTTCGACCTGCTGTACGCCTTCAACGTCAGCGTGGTGAGTCTCTGTGTGCACATGAACACATCGTCTGAATGTGGACACACTCCGCCTGCTGCATCCATTATCCACGAGCCAAATTAGCAGAAAGAGAGGAAAATGAATGCTTAATGTCCGGGCTCCCTCGTGAATTTATTAGATCAACATTTCCTGTTGCTCAGCGAGCCGGCGTGGTGTCAGTGCACACGCTGCAGCTCTCATTAATCTGTGTTTGCATGCTGTGGACCAGATTACTACACATGCATGCAAAATGAGTGTTAAATTTTAATTTGCAGTCGAAAAATGTTTAAAGATTAAATTAGAGAGGCGTCTTTTGAATGAAACTGTCGACAAGTATTAACAGAACATGATGAGAGGATCAGAATGAAACTCTGCTGCAGGATGTTTCCTCTTTACTAAAGGAAGCTTTGTGCTGTGTGTGCAGTATTTCGGGGTCCACCTGCTGAAGACGGTGCGGCTGCTCCGGCTGCTGCGGCTGCTGCAGAAGCTGGAGCGCTACTCGCAGTACAGCGCCGTGGTCCTCACTCTGCTGATGTCCATGTTCGCCCTGCTGGCGCACTGGATGGCCTGCGTCTGGTACTTCATCGGACGCAAGGAGATCGAGAGCCCCGGCTCCTGGGACATCGGTCAGTGCAGCGTTTATTCTCCCACAGTCCAGTTTAGGATTCATTTAAAGGTTTTACTGATCACTTTCAGAGCTCGTCTGGGTCTGACTCAGAGCTGAAGAGTGGCAATAAAACAACAGATAAGATATTCCTTTTATTGGTCCCACAACAGGGAATTTTCCAGTGTTACTGCAGCAAAAACAGAGAGAAGCATCAATAAAATAACCATAAAAACAAGCAAGCAATATTCATATTTTCCATGTTAAATCTCCACCTGAAAAGTAACTAAAGCTGTCAGCTAAATGTAGTGGAGTAAAAGTATAAAGTTACATCAAATGTAAATAAAACCACTAAAGTTACACCAAAAAGTGACACGACTAAAAATATAAAGTATTCAGACAAACATGGTGAAGAAGATAAATAACTAATAATACTGTTCAAAGTCTGGTACAGCAATCAGATGAGAAAGAGACAAATCTAAACATAAAATATCCCAAGAAAATGTCTAATAACATGTCAAACGTAAACATTTCAGACTCTTCTGAATTTTCTACCTCAGATGTCATATTTTTTCATCTCTGAGTTCATTGTTTTTTTCCTCTTTGTTGGCTAAAAATGTCCCAAAATGTGTTTGGAAGTGATTAGATGAATCTTCCACACAGACACACTGTTACAGTCAGAGAAGCTGCTTTAATAAAAGCCACTTGTTGCCGTGTTGTCGAGGCCAAATGTTCCTGTGGGGTGTTTCCAGTGAAGTGTGTGCTGCTCGGCTCTATATTTAGAGTCTGTGTGGTGGGAGTGATGGAAGCAGCTTTATGGTCTGTTTTCTCCGGATGAAGAGCTTTTAGCGTGCAAGTTTTTAATTGTCACTGTGCTGCTACTGTAAATATCCTGCTGGTGCCAGACACCAGAATTTCATTTGGGCAAATTGAGCAAATCTAAGATTGGACACTCCATCACTCTTCTCAATCAACAACAAAAACACTTTAACTGCTCCCGAACGCCGGAGAAACGAGCTGCCGTCTTATTGTGTGCTTCAGCATGCTGAGCAGTGGAGATTCTTACATAAAGCATGAAGTCACTTTAACCATCACCTGCCCCGTCGTGCTTCACAGACAGATAAGTCGGCAGAGTGATGTCGGTAATTTTGCACCACATCAGAGAAGCGTTTCTGCAGGAGGACGACCCCCGAGTGTCTCCGTTTTCTGCACGAGCGATGCTTTTAATAAGACGTTGATGTTCCCCAACTCCTGCAGGAAACATAAACCTCTGGCAGACAATCTGATGAACACGGAGAGACACTTTAATCCGTCTCACTGTGAAGTGGAGCAAGGATCAATATGAGTCTTTGTGTGTCTTTTCCCTGAGAATCAGCCTGTTGTTGAGTGGACTCAGCTCCTCCCTCTGATTGATCCGTCCACCTGTCAGCAGCCCACATGATGACAGACACTTACTGCAGTCAGTTCATGTCAGCAGCGGCCTGAGTCCTCTGCAGGCCGACAGGTGGGATCAGGGGACGGCAGAGCGCGGCCCGCGGCGTGACCTTTCTGTGACTCCGCCTGTGGTTCTTAGCCAAAGGTCTGATGTCTGCGTGTAGGTGGAGCTGCTCCGCCTGTCCGTCAGCGCTGCACAGAGCCACAGTTTGCTGTGCAGGATATCAATAATTCAGGAGGATCATCTCTGCAGCTCACACCTAAACAATCCAGGTGGATCAAAGTAAAAAAAAAGCATAAATAAAGCTAAGAGAAAAGAATGCATGATTGATTTTCATGTTTCTGCCCCTTTAAGAGCCAGAAAATAAAACATTTCTGAACTGTTTTACTCGACCTTAAGGGTGAGAGCTACCTCTGCTGTCAGTCAGGCAAAAAACAAGCCCATATATACAGTATCCCCTTCTTTAATATTTAATATCTTCATTCTGAAGACACATGTTTGAGGAAATAACCTCTATGATACCTGACAGAGATGATACCTGCTGTTACTCTCAAGTTTTCTTCATGTCAACAAACTACGTTAATGGAGAAAACTTTCCCACCTTATAACTGCAAATTGTAAATCTTTTGTCAGTTTTTGACTCCTTTTCATCCTTCCTGCATATGACACTTTAAAAAAATGTGTACCATGCCGTGTTGGTATCATTTTTTTCTGCACCACAACATTTTGAACCCAAAAAGCAGGACGTCCCACTGTGAAACCTGCAGCATCAGCTGAAACTTCATGAAAAAGACTTTTTTTTAGTTTTTTAGTCACGTGCATGAAAAGGAGTAAATAATGTGTTTGTTCGGGATGTTTTCAGCTGTAGATTGACGGCTTCTCTCGTGTTTATTTGCAGCATCAGGATGCTTCACATGTGGCTGCACGGGATCCGTTATTGTTGGTTTTCTTGGTATTAGTTGACAGTAAGGAAGCTGTTTGCTGTGACTTCAGGCTGCGGTCACATGGTCACAGGAGAGCTGGTGGTGTGGCTGCACCAGGACCTGTTTGACAGAGATAAACAGCCGTTTCTGCAGCGTTTTAATCTTCTGACATGTGTGCTTTCCTCCGTCAGGCTGTGAGCACACAGACACAGTTTAACACTGTCTGATAAGGCAAACACAGTTTAACCTGCTCCTGTTCTCTCACTGTTTCCATGATGACTTGCAGACAAGATGAACTGTGTACCAGCACCTAAAGGTGTCTGAAGAGTCTCCTCCTCACTGACGGTTAATCCAAAAGATTACAAAAAGGTGAAGCAGAGTGAGCTGAGGCGGGAAGAAAAGAGGAGAGGAGAGGAGAGGAAAGAGAAATGAGAAGACAGAAGAGAACAAAGAAAGGGAGAAGAATATAAAAGAAGAAGATAAGAGGAGAGGAGAAAATAAGGAGAAAGGAGAAAAGGTGGAGAGGGGAAGAGAAGAGGAGAAAAGTAAAGGAGAAGAGAAAGAAAGAGAAAAGGAGAAGAAGAGAAGAGAAGAGAAAAGGGGAGAAAAGAGAAGTTTATTAGTCCCACAATGGAAAGTAAACAGGCCTTTTTTTGTGGCACATCAACAAACTTTTTGCAGAAAGTTCTGCAGATTCAACGTCTATACTTGGAACAAAAAAATCCTTTGTTGCACAAAGTAATATGTCATTTCCTGCGTCACTTCTAACGTTCATTTTAATGACAAAAGTGAAGTTTGGAGAGCTCTAAATACTCTAAATACTCTTAATAAATCATGTCGTGTGTGATTATTATTAGATTATCAGACAGGAAGTGTTGTGGTGTGAGCAGAGCAATAACCTGACATGGTTTAAAGTCCTGAGACGGAGAGAGAGACGAGTTCAGGACCACGGACAGCTCTCAGCTCTGACAGCAGGAATCAGCACCTCGGACAGCGACACTGAAACAGAAAAGACAGGAAGTCCACATTTACACTCTTTCATTTCAACTGAGATGATTAAACAGATGAATCCACATCAGCTGAACATTCGAAGCTTCGTCTGGCTGCAGAACTTCATCAGTTTCAGCTCGATGTACCTGAAAACAACAGAAACGAGTCTGTTTCTCCGGTTTTTATTGATTTTTCCCTCTTTTTGTTCCAGTGCTCTCAAACTGTCTGTACGTACATAAATTGCAAAAAGCAAATCTGGAGCACTTTAATGTATAAAAAAAGAAATAGAAAATCGGTTGATGGTCCATTTAACTAATCGTATAAACTCTCAGTGATTAGATTCTGGTGAGCAGCAGAAATCGATGATACTCCAGAATGAGTTTTGTACTTTTATTATATAATCTAAAGCCACTTTTATCCCTGCAGTCTGTCCCTGAAATATTCAGAAACATGTGTGAATGGGAGCAGCGATCGATATCCCGGGAGATCTACATCCGTCTGACTGAAAATATTAAATTAAAAATATGCCAGAATGAAGTTTATCGTAGAAAGAAACTAAAAACAGGCATTATCATCAGAGTTTGAACATTGTTTCTGTTATAAAAAGTGACCAAACGAAGCTTAAAATGTTGCTGAAAATAGTTTTTCTTGGTAATTTTATGACATTTTTGGTCATTTTGTTATTCTGTGTGAGTTGTTCCTGATTGTGCTGATTCCACAGAGCTGCAGGACTCAGAGATTTATACAGATTTTATATGTTGCAGAGAAACACGAGGACACAGAGAGGAAAATATTTCTTTTATTTTGCAAACAAGCGTCTTTTTGGCTGAAAACTGGACAGAATCTGGAATAAAGGAGCTCCTGTCAGTCCACACAGAGGGGGAATTAATGGGCAGCTGTCTGGAAAAATTAGAGATGTTGTGTGAAATTCCCGGCGCCTGAAAAGTCCTCACACAGGAAGTCAGTTTATTTAAATATTTATACTGTACGGCAGAGTTCATCTGAAGTGAAATCACAGGAATATCTGTCACATGAAACCTGCTCTCTCTCTCTCAGACTAACATCAGTAATGTTCTCACGTTTCCTTCTTGCACTCACCAGATAAAAGCGAGTCTTTGTCGTGTTGTTTTGTTGAATGAATCCAGATCTCAGGGCGCCGACGTGCTGCAGGATCAGGGCTCAGTCGGCTCCGCGCCTCCTCCGGAGGTTAAGATGTGCTAATGACAAAGTAATTAGGAAGCTACTCAGGTGTTAAATCCTCTAATGCTGTTGGTTTAGCTGCTCACACACACACACACACAGGTCAGAGCTGCTTCCCTGAATGGATGCATCCATGCTGTATTATTCATGTTCCCTCTCTGCCCGTCGTTCTTTGTCTGACTCTGCTGTCAGCGGCTCACAAACAAACACTGTTTTTCATCCTTTATCCTCCCTCACTTCCTACTTCCTGCTCTCTCTCCTTCCTTCCTTCCTTCCTTGAAGCTAAAATGCCGTAAAATCTTAATAAATGGTCAGTAAAAGTGTAAAATAAATGGAGTGGGGTAAAAGTGTGATAATCACCTCATAGATTTAGGGGATTAGAAGTGGAAATATTAAAGAAAAGTACAAGTGGAAGCCAAACTACTTACAGGTTAGTTAATATTCATACAAGGATTTATTTAGTGTAACTTTATTCGAAAACCTTTTATTCTAAAACATTTCAACTTTATTCTAAAACATTTTAACTTTATTCTGAAACATTTCAGCTTTATTCTTTACTTTATTCTCGACATTTCCACTTTTAAACATCCTCTCATCGTGTTTTTCTCCTTTGGAAGAGGTGTG
>CAFUXE010001581.1:49452-79087 GCA_903364295.1 Serranus cabrilla | reverse complement strand
CGTCGAACTGTCCCTTGACGAAGCGCAGCACCAGGCTGGACTTGCCCACCGCCATGTCGCCCAGCAGCACCAGCTTGAACTGGCAGATCTTGGTTTGTGGTAGTGTGCCGTTGGTGCGGCCTCCACTCCCTCTGGAGTTCATACTGGCCCACGTAGGAAACGTCAGGGGGGCTGAGCCTCCTCCCGGGGCTGGAGACAGATAGCTTCTGGGCTGTCAGTCAGTCACCTGCGCTGCCTTCCAGAGTGTCTCCCAACAGAGTCTTGACCTCTCTTCACTCCTTTTGTCTGAACAAAGAAGGGAAAGGGTTTGTTTTGGTGCAAGATTACATCATGCTTTACCTCACAAACACTTTTCTTTATTTCTCAAGGCAACAACGCCTCCTCCAGTGCATCTATAGTCAGAGGTTTAAAGGATTAAACGGAGGGCTGCAGATCTGACATCAACTCAATGATACAAGTTTGCATGACGACCAGGCCTGTCACGGTAACGGAGCTATAATCAATATAATTATTGTAAGACCAATTTATAACGCTGATTTAATGATATTATAACTGGATTATAATGAAAGTACACCCTTTCAAAGAGCAATAAACTTTAAATTCTTAAGAATATTCACCTCTGAATGTGGGAAATCTACTGTATAAATAAGAGAGCAGGAATTAGGTTTTATTTCTGTTTGCTGTGAAAACATGCTGAGGTCCAGCTTACAGTCAGTTAAACCTGCTGTTTGTCAAACATCGTGTTAACTAAAGTGTTGCTGACATTATGAAGGAAACAAACCGGTAGGAAACATAACGGGAGATATGGAGGTCAGACACAGTTGTCCTACTCATGTTCATTCATCGTAGGATAAGAGGATATTTGAATTATCGTGACAGGCCTGATAACAACTGTATTTCTTCATATTTACCAGCCCTGAATGTCTGCCATGTTTGTTTATTTTACTCATCCTTATAAGGTGTTATGACATCACAGTATAAAAAAGTATTTATATAAATGCAAGTAAAAATACAAGCCAAGAAGCAAAAGACTAACAAGCTGCAAAACCAAAAAATAATTCAATTAAACTACTGATGACAACAATAAGTAACACCACTCTATCTAAAATAGTAAGTTAAACATTTGATGTAGATCAAGAATAGTAGTTACACTAAAAGCCTTCTAACTAGAGCTGTAAATTAATTGATGATCATATAGAGATATTATGCAGCAAGACATCCTGTTTAAAGCTTCTTTTCATCTGTAAATGTGTGATATCTGCTAGCGAAGCATCCCATATTTCTATTCCTCTGAACATAACCATGCATTAGTTTTTGAAACAGGGATTAAAAAAAACCTTGATGCATGCCTCGTATATAAAAGTTGATGGTACAGGCGTTTTGGAATTTTATTTTTCATAAAACAAGCTGAGAAATAACCATCCTGGCCTTCACAAATGACCAACATAAGGTGATGAAGTTGGCTCTTCTGTTGCAAATCCTGCAGCTCTATTTTGAACCAACTCTAGTTTTTCCAGGTCTTTATTTGCATTGTGCAACATTTAGCACATCTCTTAATACCTGACAGACCTTTCTTTATATCTGCGACATCCTTTTCAATCTGCTATGAATCTACAGTCTGATATCACTAATAACGCTTTCAATCACTTTTCTCTATTCCTAAACGCCTGTTTAAAGTAAAAACAAAAAAACATCAGGGTTTTGTTAGAGGATGGAGATTTCCTTGGCAGGAATAGAGAGTTTGCGTTGTAACTGCAGTGCTAAACATTTCTCAGCCCCTGAATGTGTCCTCTGTGTCCACTGATTCAGTCATGTTTGGAAATATTCCCCGCTGCCAGCTGTGTCCCATTATCCTGCAGTGAGCTGTATGACAGAGAGCTGCTGCGCCTCAGATTATTGTCTCCCACCTCACAGACACCCATCACTGCAGCAGATTATTCATCTGAAACATTACTCGGCGTGTTATTGTGAAGTCTCGGACATTCCTGCACTGTTTGGGTTCCTCCCTCTGTCAGTAAACGTTATCTCATCAGCAGCTCTCCTTATCTTCGTTATATGCTAACGGGACACCGCTTCAGGTCGGACGAGACAGCACCGAATTTATATTTCGACGCCCATTTAAACACACAATTACAAGCTGTTTATCTAAATAACGTAAAGCCACTGAGAGGGAAGTATAAAAAATAATATTCACCGTATTTTCTGTGGTTTCAGCGGCGCAGCAATTGCAGGCTCGACTGTTGACAATTTGGCGATATCAGCTGGTAAAAGAAAATGTTAACACTTCCTGTAAAGTGGCGCAGGCGCACTGAGTGCCGCATTGTCAAAGCTGTAAAAGAAGAACCGCATTCCCCAACGGTCCTTTCAGTGACTTCACAGTTTTGCGATCATAAATATCACCAAAAATGATAATAATAACCCACATTTATCATGGTTTTATCAGCCGGAGACAAACCCATTCTCATTTAAAACGATAAATATCGTTACAAATGTTCACCAAACTTGTCATCACCGCATCAATAACATTACTCTTAAATTGTAAATAATCTGAATAGGATTTTGAACAGCATCCGTTGACTGAGCGTTTTACTGCTGTGACCTCCCGGCCGCGGGGGGCGCTAGTGCCACATTGTGAAAGCTGAAAAAGAAGGTAACCCAACGGTCCCTTCCGTGACTTCACATTTTTGCGAACTAAATTTCGCCAAATTAACAACATAGACGCATGATTGTCATCGTTTTTATAAGCCGAAGACAACACAATTAAAATTTACACTAGCAACTGTAGTTACAAAGGTCCAGCCACTCTTATTATCGCCGCACTAATAAATAATATCCTTAAAGTGTAAATAATAGGAACGGGCTTTTGAACGGCAATCGTGGACTGAGCGTTTCACCCGTGTGGCCTCCAGGCCGCAGGGGGCGCTAGTATCACATGTCAAAGCTGTAAAAGAAGAACCGCATTCACCAACTGAACCTTTAGTGAATTCAATGTTTGCGATCTAAATTTCTCCAAAACTGCTAATGTGGATGCAGTTTATGATGGTTTTATCAGCCGTAGACAAGATAACTATAATTTACAATAACACATGTGGTTACGCAAGTCAAATCAAACGTATTGTAACCGCACTCACAAATAATACCCTTAAAGTGTAAATAATCTGAATGGGCTTTTGAACGGTATTCGTAGAGCTAACGTTTAGCTAGTGTGGCCTCCAGGCCGCAGGGGGCGCTAGATCACACATGCAAAGGCACTCAGTCGGAAGTCGTTACCACATGAAGGATGTTGTGTTTTGTGGACTCCTCTCAGTGATGATAACTTCCATATTTATTTTAAACACTTTATAATGTTTGTTGGAGTTTACCTGCAAAGTTGCGTCACAGCTTCTCTGATATAATGCCAACGACAAACCGAAAGAAGCAGAAGCAGGGGAAGGACACTGCGGTAAAAGAATATTTTCACTGTAATGTAGCTAGCAAAACCTGATTAAGTGTCTACAAATCAGTTTAACTGGGTACTGAACTTGATCCTTGTAATGCATTGAATATTTCCATTGCAAGGAATTGCAAGCTTCTTATATATGTTTTATTTACTGATTTAAAACATCTGTATTGTTTAACTTGGCATGCATATACATCTAACTTCTGTTTACATTAATTGTGCAATTAATACAGCTTTACATGCACCTACTTGAGTAAAGTATTCGCCCTTTTCGTCTGAATAAATGAAATAATTATATCAGGTGTAAGACAAAAGTTCAGCTCGTTTTTTTCAGAATTAATGAGTAAATAATTTCATTCAGAATTTCATTTAAAATGTGCTAATTATTGCATATATTTATCTTGTTAATTCAGAAATACAAGCAAAACAAATTTGATTGTTTAAAGTGCATTTTTATTTCCTGTGACTGTTTTTCTCATAATTGTGATATAATTATCTAATTTTATCAGAAAAACAGGAAAAATATTTTTTCTCAAGTCAATGGTTTGCCCTTCTGTACCTGTCTAGCACAATATTGTTTTATTAATTATTTTATATTTAGTAATTTATCTCTTCATTATAACTACTACATATATGTCTTAGACTCTTTTTTTTTTTTGCCTTTTTACCTGCATTTTTCTTTTTCTTTTATGCATACCTACATTACAAATTATGCTCTACTACCCATCTTTATCTACAGGTAATAAACCTGATTGGATACATCGTTAGTCCAATTTCTTCATGCATTATAGTATAACACTCACATAGGTAAAATCTGCCAAAAATACTTGTGTACTTTTAACTTTTTTCAGGAAAGTTTGTGATTCTGGGCTATGAAAATAAAATTGACATACTTTTACTTCTGTAATGAGTATTTCTTCTACCACCAGTGAAAAATTAATCAAACAGGCTTCAGCATTTAAGGTTATGATGGCTTTGTGATTTAGAATTTTTATTTTTGTGACCCAGGTTCAGGGGACCAACGACAGCAGTCTGGTGAGCAAAGTGTCGGCTGCAGCTCAGGGATATTTCCACGATGTTTTCCTCCAACACTTTGTGTGCAAAGCAGCCAGGAGAGCCCCGCTCATCAACAGGTCAGCAGGCTCTGCATCTGGTCACACAAATACATGCAGCAGTAGGGCTGACACAAATTTCACTAAACGATTATCGCAGCCAAAATAATTAATGAAAACGTTATCATAAATTTTATAGAAAATCTGAGTCAAAATTCATCTGTAATTTTGTTTATTGCCCATTTTGTTTCTTTTTGTTGGTAAATTAATTAAACTCAAAATAGGTGAGGAAGTGAAAAGAGAGAGTAACTACATTATAGAGTACAAAAAGAAGAATTACACTTAATGAAAAGTGAAAAGGTGAACAAACAAACCTGAGAAAGACCAGGACAAAAAGTAAAAACAGAAGGAAGCAAATAATTTAAGAGGCAGTTCATTGTTTTCATGTTATTATAATATGTGTGTTATTAACATGATATCAATATTAAATTTTTTAAACTATCACGATAATCATCAATACCAGTATAATTCAACATCGGCAGGAGTCGGTCAATATACATAAAACCCCAATTACAACATTCAATTAAATACAGTAAAAAGACAAAATATTTGATGCTCTACCTGGTCATCTTTTGTTTTCTGTAAATATATACACATATAATTATTGTTGTGACAAAGAAGCACCACATACAGGAGCCATAGCTGCACACTGGAACTCCCCGTCTCTGTCTGTGATAAATAAAAGTGTGTCTGTGTGTTTCAGGGGTTACTATGTGCGCTGGAGAGCTGTGGATCACTGTGTGAGGAGGTTCCTAACCATCACTGAAAACTGCCCCAAGAGACAGGCAGGTTTCCAGCATAATGAGTTTATATTATTCTACATATCATCTCCTGCTCTTCACCCCTCACTCCCTCTGTGTCTCTCTCTTTGTTAGATTCTGTCTCTGGGTGCCGGGTTCGACTCCACGTATTTTCGCCTGCGTGCCGATGAAGCTCTGGAGAACGCTGTCGTGTTTGAGGTGGATTTTCCGGATGTGACGCGGCGCAAAGCAGCCCTGATCCACTCCAACGTCACACTGAGGGAGATGTTAGACCCTCAGCTGCCTCCTCCTGCAGGTTCGTCTCTCCCTCACACTTTTCTCTGAGACTTTCTTTGTCCTAAGAGTTTAGTTTTCTGAGGCGTCTGTGTCCTCAGGGCCTGTGCACGTGTGCAGCGGTCAGTACCGTCTGCTGGGGGTGGATGTCCGGGAGGAGGCCCAGGTGGAGCAGGCTCTGGGTGCAGCTGGGCTGGACTGGGACGCCCCCACCTTAATCCTCTCTGAGGTGGTGCTCACCTACATGGAAACACAGTGGTAAGGGGTGGTCTATTTAGGGGAACATATCGCCCTTTCTCTGCATGCATAATATATAAGCAGGACCTTAAAATAATGTGCTGTATTATAAATTACATCATCTAGCAAAACAATCTTTATTTATGATGTTAGCTAAAGAGCTCTAATGTCAGGTTGCTCTATTCAGATCTATTTAAAACCTGTTTACTGTGTTGCATTATTTATTTCCTGCCTCTGTCCTCCATCAAGCGGTGACACCTTTTATCGCTGCGTCTCACATGTTGTGATCGTCCTTGTTTGCGTCTTCAGGTCAGATGATGTCATCAGCTGGGCGGCGAGGCTCCTGCCGCAGTCGCTCTTTGTGATGTACGAGCAGATACGACCCCACGACCCCTTCGGTCGGGTCATGCAGGATCACTTTGTGAAGCTGAATTCAGCTCTTCACGCCCTCCGACAGTACACGGACACGGCTGCTCAGAGGCTGCGCTTCCTCAGCAAGGCCAGTATGCACAACATGGAACTTATTACTGCACTGTGTCACTGCTGCTGGTTTTTATACTATACTGTGTATATCTACTACTACATGCAACAACCTATTTAACATGCTAATATGTATTACTAAGTTTTCTATTGCAATCCATCACAGAAAATATTGCAAGAAATTAAATTGGCAGCTCTAGTTGTCACAGTTTCTGTCTGATAAATGTTTTTAAATTAGCATTTTAAACTGGCTGCAGGTTCACAGTTAACAGATGGTGTGTGTGTGTCTGTGTGTCTGTGTGCGTGTGTGTACAGGGCTGGGAGCGGTGTGTGTGTCTGGATATGAACGACTTCTACCTGGGGCTGGTCCCTGAGGAGGAGAGACACAGAGTGGAGAGTCTGGAGCCTTTTGATGAGTACGAGGTCGGCTGTTTAAACGTCTTTTATCTTGTGGAGTCTGTTTGTGTCTGTTGTAGGAAACAAACTCCCCGTTAATAACGTTAAACCTTTTAACCTTCAGGAGTGGCACCAGAAATGTTCCCACTACTTCATCCTCACTGCGTCTCGAGGCTCTCTGACGGCTCAGGCTTTACTAACGCAGACTGCAGGTAGTTTCCTGTTTATTTCCCTCTTCTATAAAACCTCCTTCCTCCTTCCATCAAACTCATCTTTTCTTTGTTTTTCCTCAGTGCCGTCAGTTTCTCCGTCCTGCAGCCCTGCAGCTCTGAGCGTGCAGACCGTACCGGCTCGTCTGGAGGGTCTGGGGATGGCGTCCACCTCGGTGAGCCCGGGGCGGGTCCTGCTGACGGGAGGCTGCAGTAGAGGAGGCCGGGGCGCCGAGTCCAGGATCCTCATCAGGGGCCGGGACGGCTGGAGGTCAGCCAGGCTGGAGACACCGGCAGAGCTGGGTGAGGGTTTAGTTTCCTCTCAGTGTTTACTCACGTTTAGAGAGAAGATGCTAATAACACATCAAAGGTCCAGCTTGAATCTGAATATTACATTTATAAAAAGACTATAAAAAAGACGAGCTGGTACTGCACCCTGATCTCATGAGAAAGCATGACACTGAAAGACGTGTCACGTGTTACGTCTTCACATTTGATTCTTTCATTTAACGCCACATTCCCGGTCACAGTCAAAGAAGCATGTGGGTCTAATTTAAAAAAAGAAGAAGAAAAATGCTTAAAAAATGCTTTAATTTGACTCTGGAAAAGGTGTAGAAACCTTGCATAATAAATTCATTTATTCTGTAAATATATATAGCTCCTGATTGAAAGTCCTGAACTTTTTGCTCGTTGTCCTAAGTCAGCTGACTTCCTGAGCTCTTCCTCTGAGCATCTAATATTGCTGCAGCATCAAATGAAACAGCAGACAAAAAGCAGATAGTGATAACACTCCAGTGCTTTCTTTCTGGAGTCATATTGTCCAAATTGTGCAAATAAAATCTGGTTGTTTTGTTGCAGGTGTGCGGCTCTACCACACCGCTGCCTCGCTCCCTGGAGGAGGTGCTGTGGTGTACGGCGGCCGCTCCTCGCCGCTCAACCCCATCAGAAGCCTTTACAGAGTCACTGTGGACTCCTGCTGTCCACCTGCTGCTCTGGACTCACAGGACAGAGACTCAGAGAAGCTTTGTGTGGAGCAGATGGTCTGCACGGGGGATCCTCCTCCACCGAGGTGGAGGCACACTGCTACTGCAGTCAGACACAAAGGTGAGGAGATTTCTCCTTCATTTTCATCCTGACTTAATTCCTGTACAGTAAAACTTCTCATTTGTGCTGCAGGTAAAGACTTCCTGTTTGTGTTCGGTGGAAAGAATGAATCCGAGGCAGCTCTGGGAGACGGATACTTCCTGTGTCTGGACCAGCAGCACTGGACGGAAGTCAGTCAATAACACTCTGTTATATATATAAATATGAATATAAATATTTATTGCACAAATGCTGCTGAATGACCTTTTCTCTCTTACAAAGAGTTTTGTTCTTAAGTGGTGTGAACTCGTGCTTGGATCTCTGGAAGCTGAGCAAAAACTGCTGTGGATTGGCACCTCAAAACCTACAATAGCAATAATATTCTGACAGTTTCTGACAGGAAACTAAGTGAGGAAAAGGTGAGAAAAGTTTTGGGAGAAAAGTGTGTAAATGTGTGTGTGTGTGTGTGTTCTCACAGCTCCCAGTAGAGGGCGCCGCTCCAGAGGCCCGACACACCCACTCAGCATGTCCACACCAGGGCGGCGTGGTGCTGTTTGGAGGCCTGGACAGGAGGGGAGTTCCTCTGGGGGACACGGCGCTGCTGCGGCCCACAGACAGAGGCTTCTGCTGGGAGAGGTTAGAGCTGCAGCCCCCTCCTGTTCCCAGGTCTGTTTTTATTTAGTTTATTATTTTATCAGAGCAAACGTCCGTGTTCACTATAAAACACACTCTGCTTCCTGTGCTTAGGTACTCTCACTCTGCTCATGTGGTGGGTGAGAAGCTGCTGGTGGTCGGTGGAGTTTGGCTGCATTCAGACGGCGTTCCCGGTGTCGCCGTGATCGACCTCAGCGCCCGCAGCAGCGTGGAGTTCAGTCTGGACACGGTCAGTGAATAAATGCTGCATTTTAGTTCAAACATACCATTAAAAAACAGTTTTAACTCGTTGATCGGACAGTTTGGGTGATTGTCATCCGGCATCATAGTCCATATAGTGTTTTTTGATTATTATAACATTTATGTAACCAGGAGAATTATTAAGAATCAGACAGGCAGCAGCACAATTAACAGACAGTTAACACATAACAGGAATAAACATAAATAAATAAAGGAATAATATACAAAATATTTTACATGTATTATGAACAATAAGGGATCAAAAGGAGCCACATTTTTCAATCTAAATGACATCACTGGTCTCATTAAATCCTGTGGTAGGTTTGTTATCTTTCACAGCACAAACAAACTGCACCAGAGTCTGTTTGCAAGCAGCTCAAGGTTAAATGTTTGGTCCAAATGATCTGAACTAACCAGGAAATGTTTTAACCTCACAGTTTATTGGTTCTAGTAGATGCAGCTGTGAAGTGGAATTAGATGGCTTATACTGTATTTTACTGCCTGAAAAGTGGCATCAAGTGCTCCATAAATAGTTATTTGTTAGCCATGTGTTTTCATTCATGATGTGACCTCAGAGTCTGCCTGATGATTCCCTGTGTTTCCTCCTTCAGACCTCTGTTCCCTGGCCACTGATGCTCCACTCTTTCTGCTCCGAGCTGACGGATACGGAGGAGCTGCTGCTGATAGGTGGGGGAGGAAACTGTTTCTCTTTTGGGACTCACTTCAACCTGCAGCCGGTCACTGTGGACCTCAGACCTGCACTGGGATGAACTGTTACAACTCTAACACCTCGGACAGGATCAGACTGATCAACCTGAATTGTTACTATATTATTATCAGTTTGAACTCCAGATAAAGTTCATTGTGTTTGTCTAAGTAAGGGTTCAAAAGGCATTAAACAACATGTTAAATGAAGAAAGAGATGTCCTCTGTCTGCTGACTGGACAGGTTTTTATTGATGAGACCTCAGTTCAAAATCACAATAATCAAAAATCATAGTCAAGTATCAACTTCTCAGGTCGTTTTAAGGTTTTGGATGGAGATGAAGTCATTCGGTGAAGCGCCTGAAGGACTGGACCGCAGGGCTGTTGGCGCCCCAGTCTCCAGGCTTGCGGTACTCCCCCTTCTCCAGGAAGTACTGGCGTCCGCGGTAGTTGGGGTGCTCGTAGAAAACCCACCAGCCGTCGAAGATCTTGCAGGAGTTGACCTCCCTCCAGCGAAACTTCTCCAGCAGAGAGGGGCAGTCCTCGGTGGCCTCGAAGGCCTGGCCCCCGAAGTCTGCCTTCTCATACAGCTGCATCTTGTACTGAGTCCCACTGGTCTGCAAGGACAGGGGGGAGGGGGGGTTAGTGCAGGGGGTTGGGGAAGAACAGGGAGGGGATGTGGGGTAAGAGAAAGGGGGAAGGGGGGGTATATAGGGAGATGAGATTTGCATCTAACAAAATGTTTGTAGCTCTGCAGATACCACGAGGCTGGCCTCCCTTCTGTTTGCTACATTTATAAATAGCTCAAAACTGCAGCTTGCACAAACTCGATTGATTTTTGTATGAAAGTGGTGTCCCTGCTCTGCCTGCAGGCTGTGGGTCAGTTGGACCGGATCATACGAGCAGCCCGACCCTCCATCGATAGAGCCCTGCAGCCACGGAGCGCCAACACCAGGGTCAGTTACTCACTGTGGCTGTTATCAGTGAAAACAACCTCTGACTGTCTGCAGCTCGAGTCTAAACCTGAAGCCTGAATACTGGGAGTGGACGTGTCCATCTACCATTTGAAGGCCTGATTGTGAATCCCAATGCTTTTCTTGGCGAGATCCGCCACTCGGTGCAGTCCGATTGGTCCGGAGGCGGGACCTGAAAGAAAAATTGGGCACTGGTACCTCCTCTGAGCAGGGACGTCCTGCCAGTCTCAGCACTGTAATGCTACACAGGGTGCAAAGAAGAGAAGTGGGATCCATAATAACGTGTTTCTGAGCCTTGAGTTTGGTATTCTGGGCCTGATTATGACTCCCACTCCTTATCTTGGTTAAAACCCGCCCTGTGTGTCAGCCTGACCGCTTAACTCAAGGATAACTGAGCAAGAACTCCTGGCCGATCCGAGCACTTTAATGCTGCAAAGAAAAGCTGTTTGATCTGTAATAATGTGCTTTGAAGCTTCAACTTTGGCATTTTGGTCGTCCACATATTAGGTTTTTGGAGCCAGAAGTGACCAAATTTGGAATTGGCAAGGTCCAATTATAATGAACAGAAGTGTCTTTTACTGCAGAACGCTGAACATTTTAGACCTCCAAAAATATGCTGATTACCTTTGTTAAACACTGTGAAAGGGTAAAAGTTCTAAGACCAAAACAAAAAATGTACACAGTTGGTAGTGACCTGTCAGTCATAAGGTAGACCCACCTTAAAGCATACTTGCTTTATTGTCTATTTTATTTTAAAAGAAACCATCATTTACTAAATAAACATTATTCTGTATTGAAGAAGACTTAAAACTAGTATTTGAGATCATTAACTCATATAAGAAAAGATTTACTTTGGTAATAAATCAAGCGAGAGTTTGGCTTATTTTCTGTGTAATCTGACTTCTTTTTGCAGCCAGTGGAGTCGCCCCCTGCTGGACATTTGCATGAATGCAGGTTTAAGGCACTTTTCACACACAGTGAGGCTCCTGTGCTTCACAGCTGAGAAACATCCCACCAGGAGTCACATTTTAACAGGTTAGTGGTGAATGCAGCAGATCTGATCACAGGCTGACTTACAAAGTGGACCATCTTGCAGGAGCTGAGGCGGTCGTTGAGGCCCATCCAGCGCTGGTACTCTGGGTACTCCCCCCTGGTCAGGACGTACTGGTAGCCCATGTAGTTGGGCCGCTCGTACACCACCCAGGCCCCACTCTCCACCCGGATGGAGTTGCAGCGGCTCAGGTAGGCGTGGAAGTCGGAGCAGTCGCTGTCGCACTCATAGCGGCGGCCCTGGAAGTTCTTGTCCTCGAAGAAGACAATCTGAAGGGGGCAACACACGGGAGTCTCAGCTCTGAGGGTTCGTCTCATATAGGTCAGATGTTTTCATTCTGTAAAATCTCCTAAAAGCTGACTGAAAAGCATTGTTTTTGCAGTGTTGCTTCCATGGAAAGTGCAGCTTTAACCTGTAAATCTATCCTATCTACTGCTGCACTGTTCTCACCTGCAAACCACATTAAAATAGGTTAAAAAATCCCTGCAGAGAGCCACCCTCAGCCCCATGCCCCCGTGCCCGTCCTGTCAGTCTGAACTCACCCTGCCCATCTTGGATGTAAAGTGAGGGATAGCCTTGGTGATGTTAAGTGGTCGTGGCGTCGGTTCCCCTGAGGTCTCGATGTTGCTCTGGCTTCTCCCCGGTCCCTTTTATATACCCGCTTTCCCACGTTCATAAACAGCAACAGTGGAGGCAAAAGGGGAACAATCGCTTTGTCATGAAAATGAGATCCAAAAATTGAGTCAGTGATTCTAGTGCTATTCAGTTTTTCCAGAAAAGCGAGGAAGGATTACGGCATAATGGCCGGGCATGGTGAGCGTCCATTGACCCCACTTCTCTACTGGCTGGGTCCAGTGCCCACCCCCCGCTCCATGCCAGCTCCACCAGCTTGCCCCCACCTGCCAACTCATGACTTATTCCTATTCTGCCTTATGGATGCATCCAGATAGAGCAGTGATGGAGGAAACGTTTCACTAAAAATAGCAAGAAAACACTGTGGTGCAAGCTATTAAACAATAATAAAATAAATGCACTTCACTCAAATAAAACTACCGTAATATCAGAAAAATACATGTAAAATATAGTTGTATTTTTGCAGAAAAGCTTCACTGTTAATGGTTTATAAAGTGGCACAAAATGGGATTACTGAAGTAAAATACAAGTAATGCAAAGTTTAACTGTGCAGGAGGAAGTATTCACGTGTTTAACTTTAAGTAAAAAATGGCAAAACTAGTGATTCAAGTAAAAGTCCTGCATTTAAAATCTTACTCAAGTACAAGTTAAAAAGTATCGGCATTAAAATAAACTTAAATTAAAAAATACTCATGCAAAATCATTTCAGAATTAAGTGTATTTTATTAATGCATTACAGTATTGTGGTCATAATTCATGCATGAAGTTGCAGCTGGTGAAGGTGGAGTTCATTTTAATGACTTAATATACTATTCAGTAGATTAATTTTAAAAAAGCTTTAAATTATTTATTTTTTCATTAAAAAAAACAACTGACATTATGTAAACAAACAAATTCTGAAAATGAATAAATATTTGTTTTTTGTCATCAGGACTGAAGTTTGTTAAACTCAGTGAAAGTGGAAAATAATATTAATATATCATTATTAATATATTATATTTATAGCATAGTGACATATTTGTCCTGATGCTGCACAGAAATGTAAATGCATTAAAATCAATAATGTTCTTAATTATTGACAGACTGAAAATAAATTCCCACCGAACATGTGTGCAAAAAAAATTTAAATAAACTTGCGTTAAAAAATTCTGAAAATGAATTAATATTTGGTAGCTTTGATCAAGATTCAACTCAGTTAATGTGAAAAATAATATTGTAATTTTCTGGCATTTTTTTACAGACATTTTTTCCTCAAGGGCATCAGAACTTAAAGGGTTAATAATCTAAAGTTGAAAAGTAAATAAGGCTGCCAGATTAAAGTAGAGCAGTAAAACAGTTTGCCTCCAACATGTGCAGCAGAAATAAAAAGTAGCATCAAATGCAAACTGTCACCTCAAAATTATACTTGCAACAAAGATTTACTCCAGAATGCAACAAAATACTACTTAAAGTGTGATTATAGTTCAAGAAATTTAATGCATTTCTTTTTAACTCAGGTAAATGTCATGAAAGATCCACATTCTTCCAGATCGGGATCATATTTCTGCAGCCAAAGACGTAACAATGAAAACAGCGAGCCTCATTTTAGTCAAAAGCTTTATTCGTTTTTGTTGTGCTCTTAAACTGCATAGAGGTGCAGATGGAAGGGGACGTTTTCAGCAGTAAGGCATTTTAAAGTGTGACCACACTCCAGCATTGTGAACATGTTTACAGTATTAATCTTTAACAGCAGTTTAATAGTCTATTTCCCCCTAACTTCCCTCATAATTCAATTAAAATGCAGCAGTTTGTTTGCATATAATGTCTGAATCTGTGAAAAATCTAAATGTAGCAGGTTTGGAAACAGGAAGCTAAAAATGGTTCTGGAGGAAAGGTCAATTCATGACAAATAATGAACTATAATGCTAAAATATATATATTCATACAGTTGAATTAATACAAAAATAAACATTCAGACAAATCTGATGAAAAATTTGTTACATTTTGCTTCATTTGGCAAATCAGCTGTCCAGCTGCAGAAACATTACTGCTGCACTCAAATATTTCACTTTGACAGCTGGTGAGACTGAGAGATCAATAATTAGAGTCTGACATGACGGATTCAGAGAGCAGTGTGGAAGTATTGTTGAATTACCCTACAAAAAATATGGAAAGGTTCGGACGGTACCTATAATAAATTATGTTAATATTCCTTCCTTTTCCCCGTAATGGAAAACACTTAATCGCTATATTTAATATTCTATTAATGCATAAAAATACTAAGACCTGAGCTAGTAACTGTAACATGTCTTTAATACCCAAAGTGCTACATTTATTCACCATAGACGTTCTCCATCTTTAAACGCATGTTTTTACAGAAAAGAGCGTGTAGTTAGATTCTCAAACTATCTGTCCTAAAGTTTGTATTTCTGTAAACCACGTCTTTAAAGAGCTATTAATGCTTTACCAGAACACGTTTTAGGGCATGACTGACAGTTAATCACTGCCTTGTTCCTCTTCATCTAAGCTTTTACAAAATAATAACCACTTAGAACCCTGTTGTGACGTTACAGATGCTACACCCATGTTTGTTGTGTTTGTTTAAGTCTACAGCTCTCACCAAACGAGTGATGTTGTTTTACAACATGCCGATCCACTCCCTACTTGGCTTACACATGTTGAGGACTTAGCTGCCTTTTCTTCAGGTAGATCAGCCGATACCAGCCTTCCACTCCAGAACGAGTGGGATATAAGACACAATCACAGCTGGATCAACAGCTCCACATTACCAGAGTAAATAACCACAAACATATACCACCATAATACCTGCAGTGCACATGTGAACTTACAAACATCTGGATTTGGCCCTTCGTACGTCCTGAACTGTCCTGCTGGCTACAGGTCAACAGGCCATAGGTGACTGTCCCACCGGCCGTCCAGTCCTAATGTGTCTGTTATCATTAACGCGCGGCGTGTCCGTTTCAGGCCCATTGGACTCCTTTAAGGACGCCATGCTGGGCGGGATGAGGCTGTCCAGTTCCTGCCTGTGTCCCGTTTCCAGAAGCCACTCGTGGAACTTGACCTCCACCAGCTCCTGGAACTGCCGCTTCTGCTCCCTGAAAGCAACGTGAGGAGTCAGTTAAAACAACAGGTAAACAACAGAAGGACAGAGCTTGGATGTATTATTAAATAGTGTAAATATAGAAGAGGTCAGCAGGAGTGTCGATGCCTCCACGCCATCACTGAACTCTGATATCTCCAGCTGAGCGGCTGACTCACATTCCCATTGATTTTTCTTCTGTTACAACTTTCCACTGATTAAAATAGCATGCTCATGCACAGATGGAACACGTTTTTACTACATGGTGCATCAAATTATTATTTCATTAAAGTGGCAATACATATTTGTTTTGCTTCAACTTACTATTTTGATATAAATCTTGATTTGCACAATGTAATCGCTATAAAATAATGACACCATCTGTGTTTAGACAGGTTTGACATAAGCATAACTTTCACTATGTTGTTCTTTCTGCACAAAGAAAGTGAATCAACTATCGTGCAAGCAAAACAGGAAGAGGTTAGTGCTTTTGTTATATTATTTATGAAGAAAAGAGAATAATAATAACATGGAGGCTCTGCAATCTGAACCAAGACAGCTAATTTTTTAATTGCCTTTTAATTCCCACATTGTCAACAGCAGAGCACAGCTTCTCTCTTCCTGTTCGTACCTTTCACAATAAAAGTTCTAACCAACTTTTACAGAAAAAATCCTATTCTGACGTCTCGGAGAGGAAGAAAAGTCGTCGGTGTAAGAAGGAACTGATCTCCACTCACGTGTTGAGCCGTGCCTTCATCACAGTCTTCTGCCAGTTCTGTATCCTCTTCTGCTTCTGATCCAGCGCTGCCTGATACGGAGGCGGTAACCCGCCCGGCACCTCACACGTGTCGCCCTCCATCTGGAAAGGCACCACCAGCGTGTGGAACTCCGCCGGGGGCAGCAGGCGGTAGCAGGCGGCGTCCGGGGTGGACGTGGTGTTGAGCGAGGCGTTGACGAGGCCCTCGGTCCCCAGGAGCAAAGGTTGGTCCCAGGCATTGGGGACCACGGCCAGACCCACGCTGCCCATGTGATCCTCCAGGGACGGGTAGAAGGTGTGGAAGGGCCCCAGTGTAACGTCTGAGTTTCCAGGCAGGAGCAGAGGGCGGGTGGGCGTCAGGGCGTGGATGGTGCAGCGCGAGGAGACTCCGACGGCGATCCGGCCGGCGACGCACACCACCCGCAGGTTCTGGCAGCCGTGGATGTGGACGCTGGTCTCAACAGGACCCAGAATCACAGTGCAGTCACGGCATTTGTCTACACTGACGGACCTGCAGGAGCAACATTAGAGATGAACATTTTCCCAAAGGAACATAAACAAAGCCGACATGAATGAAGCTGAAAGTACCTGAGAGGAGACAGGAGGTATATGAAGGAGTCTGAGCATCTGTGGATTTTGATGTTGGCGCCGGTCAGCTTGTCTGAGGTTTTCGCCAGAGTCTGTTTGAAGACCTGCGACATCAGCACCATCTTACTGCCAGGTGGAGCCATGTGGGTGTTTCGGGCGATTTTGGCTCTCTTCATGGCCCCCTCCACTAAAATAAACAAACAAATTAGGTCTTAAAAATGCCGACAGACAGGTAGAGAGAGTGGGGACTGCAACCTGCAACCTCATTCCAGAGGACTTCAGGATACCTTGTTGGGCCCAGGCTAGTTTCTTGCCTGAGCGCAGGCAGGCAGTCATCCCAAACGGGTTGAGTGTGAGGCTGTGCTGCAGACATGTGAGCAGCTTGTGCAGGGGGAAGGAGCGGCTCAGCGTGGAGTAGCCAGCTTGTGTCTGGAGCGGACCTTTGGTCAGCAGCCGGTGGACGGGCTGAACGGCTCTGCTGTGGCTGACGGAGCCCTCCAACAGCAGGCCCAGGCTGCGCACGGCGTCCACTGATATCTGGAAGAACACAACTGTAAACTGAGCTACAGGGCATCAGAAGACGGGAAAGTAGGTGTGTCAGAGGTTCATTTCATGTTAGCCAAGATTTAAAAGTGAAGCATCAAGAAAATCCCCTAATAGTGTTAAATCATCTGAATATTGGCCCAAATAACTGTGATTTTGGCCATTACTTTGAATAAGAAAACATGGATTCTATCTGCTTTGAGTTGGTTTCTGTAACAGTAACACAGGACGTGTCCACAGACCTGACAGTCTCTGAGCGCCTGTCCAGACTGGGACAGCTGTCCCGGCTCCACCAGCAGCTCCAGGATCTCACCGAGGTGGCTTTGCACGAATGACAGGTGAGCCTGATCGTCCCAGTTCTGCAGAACCAAACAAAAATAAAACGAACATTTACACTTTAAATGTGATCTTGTAGATGCTTTTCACTTGGCAGTAGCTGATAATCAGAGTAATGTTATCAGTCTTGTGTCCTTCACAGGACCTTGTTCTGGGAGCTGGTCTTGGCCTCTCGGTCTGAGGGAGAGGGGGAGCGAGTGCGCTGACTGGGCCACTCTTCACCGATCAGAGAGGTGCGCAGAGACACTCGGTTCAGCTGCTGGATGTAGAGGAAGAGGAGGAACTGCAGTGTGTCCACAGACAGCTGGAGCAGGAGGGAGAAACAAGGTGTGTGTGTCAATGTTCCCAACAGTAGCCTCTGCCTGGGGCAAAGAGTCCCACATTAAACAAAAGAAATGAGGTAGCATTACATTCTCAGGTAAACTGAGCCATCTGCACTGTCTTTGTGTTTTTTACCTTGTTTCTTTGTTGGTCCAGCTCACTTTTAGAGGTGCACTGAGAAAGACACTCTGCCCACTCCAGCCTCTCCTCTGGAGGGTGGCCTATCAGAAGGTCAAAGGTCTCAAAGTAGAGCCATGCCAGGTCTTCTGGAAGCTGCAGCTTTCCACAGGCGATGTGCCTCCACATAGGCCAGCCCAAAACGGGGAAGCAGCCGTCCCGTGTCCGCACGTAGATCGCCATTTTGCGAAGGTAGTGCAGGCTGAGCTTGGAGGGGGGAGCCACCTGCAAGAGCATTTACTCCAGTTATTTCACATTTGCATCCACTTGGCAACATCAGTGCAGTAAATGTGAGGGGAGGGTATATTCACCTGCAGAGCGCCCAGTAAGAAGGGCTCCATGCGCGGCCATACGCTCACACCGTCTGCCTCCATGTCTGAGGAGAGAGGAACAGAAAGATGTGGAAGGTCCTAATATTTGTGAACAGGGCATGGGCCTTGTGATGATAATATACATTTTGAGGCACCTTTACTTTGCTCAGGTATTTCCATTTATATAACTTGTTACCCTGTTAGAAACATTAAATTCTGCTCCTCAGAGAACAAATATTCACTGAAAATCTGTTTACACAGAGCCGAGAAGAGAGGACAGGAGAGGCTGCAAACCTGACAATAGTAAAAAATATGTCAAATATGCAAAGCAGACATTTTTCCCACATTATTCATAACAGTTGCAGGCACTTGGAAACGTTTGTATATATATAGACTCAATTTTATTCCAAGTTATAACAAAATATTTATCAAAGAAAATAAACTTGCACTTTTTATTTTTTACGATTTGTCATAACTGTGTTATTCTGCACAAAAGATAAGTTTGAGTTGTTCCCACCTCTAGCCATGATTGTACTGATTTCATAGAACTGCAGGACCATAAAACTGCTTGAAGTTCAGAGATTTAAACGAGTGTTAATCTCTCCTCTAATGGCCTCTTGACGCGTTGATGCTCCCATAACAACCTGCAGCAGGCTGCTGCTGTCATCAACACCTGACCTGTCGGCATCACAACACCAAGTTTGGTACTAAACAGCTGAGCTAACAGTTAAAGCTAATCCAGCAAGTCAGGCACCAAATAAATATCCACTAAACTCACTTCTCCCTGCTGGGGCGACATATACTTACATATACAAGTCAGATTTTTAGCTGAAGAAATGTCAAAGTTAACTTCATCAATCTGAGGCTCGACTGCTAACTTGTTAGCTACAGTTAGCTTGCGAGGCTAACAAGCCAAAATAGGACCGGAGAGACAACCGACTTTGGCTCTTACTTTCTGGCTTTGTCTTCGTCCAGACACCCCGCTGTTCCGTCTCGATGGGTCTCTCATAAGTGAAGAGTGAAGATGAAAACGAGAGCTGTCCGTCTCGCTGGTTTGTTGTGGTTAGGGGTAGACCGGAGAGAGATAAACACATCTGCCGTTCTTCCTATTTGGCGCCCTCCTCCTCTGACATCTGTTGCGCGCAGCCAGCGGAGGCGCGCTTTAACCTGAGCTGACATTTGTTGCGCGCATCTCGCGGGCGCGCGCTTTAGCCTGAGCCGTCTTTACACGCATGCTAGATTTTTGATGATTAAATGCAGTTTAAGGCAAAAATCACATCGTTGTTCCCATGCATTATGTTTGCCTAGGGTGTTTGAATATGTCTGCATACTGGGGTCCCTGAACAGTTTGCATGAATTAAATAAATACATTGCAAACATAGGGAATGAAGGCTGAAACTCCTGTGGATTCAATGAGCCCAATTTTATTCATGTGTAATTTCATCATAGTGAGAGCATTTTTTAAAACTTGACCCTCTTGGCCCAGTCTACCCTTCGAGCCGATTTAGCCTCTACATACTTGCTTGATTTATGATAATAAAGTGCAACTAAAGGCAGAAACCACACCATTTTTCTCATGTACTATTGTCTACGAATTGCATAATTTGGGTAAAGCTGAGACTGAGCCCATTTCCACTGCCCACAACAGCACACAGTACAGCAAAGCACCCAAGCATATAATCTGATTTGGTGATTAAAAATAAACACTGATACAACTATATAAAACATAAGATGAACAACAATTATCTATAATAATAAATTCTGTAGAGCCTGTGCAGATCAATCAATTAAACTTTATTTGAATAGCACTTTTTATACAGACAAAATGTAACACAAAGTGTTTCACAAACCAACAAACTAAAAAAAAAACTAAAAACAACATAAAACAAAAACAATAATACAAATTAAAATAATAACAATAATTTTGAGCTGTTAATCACAAAAAATGAGTTAATAGAAATGGATTAAAAAACAAAAAATATTCAAACAAAATAAACAATAATTATTATTAGTAGTAGTATTATTATGAATAAAACACAATTAAAAACTAGACTTGAACAGGGTAAAATGCAGTAAATAATTAGACAAATATAGAAATAGACTAAAACCGTAAAATACAATAAATAAACAGATAGATAAAACTCAGTTTTTTAATTTATTTCATTTTAACACTTACCCCTTGAATACTGTAAGCCATATTTAAATCTGGATGTCTCTTTAACGGGGCGGGGTTTCAGCCCGAGCCGTCCGGTGGGCTGGCTCTCTCTGACAGGAGGAAGAAGGCTTGTGACTGGCAGCCGGGATCCAACCTTCAAAAGCCGGCGCTTTCTTTTTGCTGCTTCCCTTATTTTCTTTTTAAAAACACGGGGATCTATGGCTACCAAAGGGATGAACCTCTGCCATGTGTGCTGCCTGCTCCTCTACGTGGTCACGGCGGTGCTGGCGGGGTAAGTAGCTGCCGGGACAGCGGTGAAACAGCATCGCCAGGTGGTACACATGTTTCACTGTGATTGGTCCACACCAGAGCTACATGTGTGGAGTGGACTGAAGCTGCCTCACACACCCAGCTAACATGATAATAAGTGTTTTGTGTTGTTTCGGTGTTATCTAGCTAATTGTTTATATTCATGAATCGGGGCTGGAGCGGCTATGTTTTGAATGAGTGGCTAGCTTAGTTAGCTTAGCCAGGAGCTAACTTTCATAGCAGTGAAGCTACACCGGCTTCCCTCTCTAGCTAGCTGGATATATATCTAAATAAATCACCTTAACAGTCTTCCGTCACTACACTCTTTATTTTCTTGTACATTTTGCTCTCTCTGTCTCTCTTTTTCTGTTGTCCCTAACCTTTGTTTCCCCCCTCTTTCTCTCATTTGTAGGCGAGATTTCTATAAGATCCTGGGGGTGACCAAGAGTGCATCAATCAGAGACATTAAGAAGGCCTACAGAAAGCTGGCTCTGCAGCTTCACCCCGACAGAAACCAAGACGACCCGAAAGCTCAGGACAAATTTGCAGATTTAGGAGCAGCTTATGAGGTGGGTACATGGAGCTATTGTTGTGTTTTTAATGCTAGTGATGGCTGAAGAGGCATAGTCAACTTGTTTAGACACAAATGGGTGGTTTAATGTGTTTCATTGTGAGGTAAATGTATATTTAGGGTGTGTATTTTGTGTGGAAATGTGAGATTCTGTGCGGAAGAGCCTGAGGCACAAACACAAAAGTCTTTTGTACGCTAGCTATTTGGTTGTTGTTGGAAACTGAGGGATCGCTGTGATTGGTCGACTAGACCGTGTGGCTGCTTCTGATTGGCTGTTCGGCAGCACAGCTGACAGTCAGGAAGACCCGACGTGGATAAAAGGGAGAGGAGTCAGATAAGAGCTGCAGGTGTTTTCTTATCAAATTCTCACATTGCTGTTGAAAATAACGGTGATTAATGTTGTGGTTTGGTAAACAAGGAGAGACACAAGATGCAGTTCAGTTCTCATATTACTGTATAAATTAATTTTGGATATTGGGTTATTTATATTTATATAGAAGCCTACCACAATAACTGCTGTTGTTGGAGCTTATATTATTATGCCAGAAATAATCGCGATAACTTTTACAGTCATTTTAAGACTATTTTGATGATGATATAATAGTATAATAATGTGCTTTTCATTTGAAATAATATTCAGATATTGGAATTGGAATGTGGAAAAAATATAAATATATTTAAATAAAAATAAAGCCACACAACCTAAAGATGAATAACTAAAATGGTTTCTCTTGCTCTGTAAACAATAGTTCCACTATATTATAATATTAGATATATTATATCTATTATTACTTTAATATATATTCAGAAGAGGGACTTTTAACACATACTTCCATTTAAAAATTGTTTAAAGTTGTAAATATAGTCAAGTGTTTGTAGCCAAAAATATTGTAAATGGTGGTTGTGTGTTTGTAGGTGCTGTCAGACGAGGAGAAAAGGAAACAGTATGACGCGTACGGAGAAGATGGACTAAAAGAAGGTCACCACAGCTCACACAACGATATCTTCTCCAGGTTGGTTTCAGCTGTTTGTTTGTTTTATACGGCAATAAAATTCAATGGGATACTTTATCATGTGCAGCAGAATGGCCAGTTTAATGTCAATATAAAGGACCAGTTCACCCAAAAGATAAAAAGGATTTCTCACTTGATACAAGTACTTATTTCCCACACGTTCCTCCTCCACCCTGATACAGCCGAACACTGAGATTGTGTTCTGTGGATTAATTAAAGGGTCAGACTGACTCTGTGTCAGTGTGACACGATTGTGAAAACTGATAATGCTGTTGTGTTTTTTTGTAATTTTTCAGCCCTTTGAGCAAGATAAATTAAACCAAAACTCACGGGATAAAGCTGGGAAACACTAGACATAACTGAGAAAAGTGTTTATTACATTATTATTATTATGAGAGCTGCACAATTTATTGAAACTGTATTGAAATCCAACATGACCTGCAAAGTTTGTTACAAAATACCTTCTGAATGAAGTATTGTGGTGCTGCAGAGATGTAGCAGCCTACAAATGATCTTCTACAGGCTTAAGAAAATAAGATAAAATAGAATTGAACCAAACTGTTGGAGACATGATTAACATGTTTCCAGGTTATTTGCTTCCCAATATTAAATGTACTGGAAATAAATTGCTGGTATTTTTATGTGTTGTAGTGATAAAATCATGCAAAATTGAATCACAGATTAAACTGTTCTTGTCTCCTCTCACTCGTCCTGCAGCTTCTTTGGAGACTTTGGCTTCATGTTTGGAGGAAACCGACAGCAGCAGGACAGGAACATCCCCCGAGGAAATGACATCATACTAGACCTGGAGGTCACGCTGGAAGAGGTGTACTCTGGGAACTTTGTGGAGGTGAGAAGAAATTAACAACCTGCACTCGTCCGTATTTCATCTGCTCCACAAAGTAGAGTTGGTCATGAATGTGTTTGGTGGACAGACAGACTGAGCATGTTGCAGCTGTCACACTGCAGGATTCATCATCTGATTTTCTTCTACCTGCTCTGTCTCACAGGTTATACGTAACAAGCCTGTGGCTAAAGAAGCTCCAGGAAAGAGGAAGTGTAACTGCAGACAGGAGATGAGGACGACACAGCTCGGGCCTGGGCGCTTCCAGATGACCCAGGAGATGGTGTGCGATGAGTGTCCCAATGTGAAGTAAGTCTGTTTGTTTTTTGGGCCTTTTTTTCCTGCAGATATTTGAAAATGTGCTTCCCTCAGGGGGAAAGGAGGGTAAAAAGAAGAAGAAGCCATGAGGTCAAATGGTGTCATATCACTGTGGTACAACACACACAGTGTAACTGAAGCTGTCATGTTGGATAATTGGGAATAAATCCAGGTGCTCTTGAATAAAACAAGCTGTTTGAGGACTGTGTGATACCTTTGAGCCTTTTGGCAGGTACAGACATCACTGTGCATGTGATGAACCCTATGATACGACACCATTTCCCCCTGTGACTCTTTTTACCCTCTGCAGCTCATCAGGAAGGTTAAACACACTCACACTGATGGAAAAACATCTCTGTAGTCACAGTAATACTTCTCTGAATAAGTTTAAGTATAATCTGAAATGATCATACAGTTAAATCAACACCTCAATAAAACAGTCTCATTAAAACTGAGGTTTTGCACCAAATGTATGAATATTACCTTATTTAAATGCATGCAAATAGAACCAAAACACTGAGACACAGTTTACTTGGCAGCATAGTAATGGGTGCAGTTCTTCCTGTGCAGCTGCTTTGAGAATTACATGGTTTGTTTTGCCTTATTTGCACATGTTTAGTGGTTGCAAAAGCCTCTCAGTGCTTTTGTGAATTCGCCCCTGTGCGTTATAACCTTTCTAATGTTGGGAATTATTGCAGGAGATTAGACTGCATTCTTTTTGGGTCGGTGTACCTAATAAACTGGCAACTGAGGGAATATCAGTTTAGGAAAGAAACTGTCCAAACCTAAAATGATGACACATGCTTTGTTGTTTCCAGGCTGGTGAATGAAGAGAGAACCCTGGAGGTAGAGATTGAACAGGGAGTGAGAGATGAGATGGAGTACCCTTTCATTGGAGAAGGTAAATCTAATCTGAGCTTCGTATTTTATTATTTTTATTATATAATTATTCTTATCCTAACGTCTGATTTGTGACCACAGGGGAACCTCACATCGACGGAGAACCTGGAGATCTACGTTTCCGCATCAAAGTGCTCAAGTAAAGAGCTGTTTTTACTGTTTCACTTACCAGAAATAAGATTAGTGGATAGATTAACATGATGACGGGATGCTTTTTCTTTTCAGACATCCTGTGTTTGAACGCAGAGGAGACGACCTGTACACCAACGTCACCATCTCCCTGGTGGAGGCTCTGGTCGGCTTTGAGATGGACATCGTACATTTGGACGGACACAAGGTTCTGTCCATACGTGATGTTTTTAATCCATTGTGGCTGTTTTAGAGTCCGGATGATTTAAAGTTAGTTTGTTTGCCTGACAGGTCCATATAGTGAGAGATAAGATCACCAAACCTGGAGCTCGAATGTGGAAGAAAGGAGAGGGCCTGCCGAACTTTGACAACATCAACATCCGAGGTTCCCTCATCATCACCTTCGATGTGGAGTTCCCTCAGACGCAGCTCGACGATCAGCAGAAAGATGGTGAGGAGGGTTTAGAACACAATGATTTGAGTACATGAAGTCCATTTTCATCTTCATTATGTATCATATGTTGAGTTGTTGTTAAATTTTACAATTTTTGACACTTGGGAATTGATAAAACTTGTCAGAAATCCCTCCATTAAGACACCAAATCATCCAGGAACACCAGAGAAAATCCATAATGTGATTTGGCTTCAAAAACTTTTTACGTTTTTTGAGATCTCTGCAAGATCTCTGCGATTGCATGTCAGCACTTGTTGTGTTGCCTGCTGAGAAACCTTTATTGTCAGTATAGTGTTGAAAGCGGTCCATCCTCATCCACAAGAGTCTCAGTTTTCCAGTCCTACCAGATTTCTGCAGCCCACAGACTTTTTAGGGACACCAGCATTCACAAATATTCACACACGGTACAACACAATAACACATTTGAATGTATGAGAAAACTGCATGTTTTTTGGTCCAAACTGCCTGAAAAATTTGGGCATGGGCCATGTCAGTTTTTCCCCTTGCTAAAATTGAACTTTGAAGCGTAATTTTGCACATGGAGCTGAAGAGTTTAAGCCGTTATTGCATGCAGGATATTTGGGAGACATGATCAGATCGGCAGCCAATGGATTCATGGCACACTTGTAGCTTATCTGATTTCTGTAGATTCTATAAAATGTTTCTGTTATTAAGAGTTATTTTTGTTTTGCTGCAGGTATTCGGAGTCTTCTGAAGCAGGCTTCTGTACAGAAGGTTTATAATGGACTACAAGGATACTAACACACCGACAGACAGAGCCTGGACTGAGTTACCTGTCACACACACACACACACACACACACCTTCAATCAACAGGACCGTGCTCCATAATTCTGGCCAGGGTGTATTTATTATTTTCAGATTGTTCTCAGGACGGCTTGAACCCAATTTGTTTTTAATGTTCTACATTTTGACAGCAGCGGCACAACTGCAGATGTTTTATTTGAAGTGTATAAATGGAAGGGATGTCTTTATTAGACCTTTATGGCCCCACATGTTATTGTAACAACTCCTTTTTTTGTTTATTCTTTAAATTCACTTGGTAAAAAACTCTAATGTGTCCCCGCTGTACGACGAGCTGCTGACCAACTCAACATCTGGAGAAGAAGAAAATCCAACTTTTGAACAACTTTCAACCTGTACGAGACTTTTTAATGAGTTTTATGAATGTAACATCTGTTCTGGCCAGACTTTGTAAATAGGGAAGAACAAAGCTCATCTGTTTGTTGTGTTTTAGTTTTCCTAATTTATGTTGCCTCCGTTTACAGCGACACTGTCCACATTGCACAACCCCAGGCTCACTGTGCCAGAGTTGACCTCTTCAGTGAAACAGTGAAGTTTTAGGATATTTCGGAGGAGTTTGCACATCTTCCAGCGCCACTGTAGGAAACATTTCTCACCCTGTGACTCTCTCCCTGTCTGGGCTGAACACCTCCACCTCAACGGGACCTCAGACCAGCAGGGACCGGCTCCTCTGGTCCTGACTGGCCACAGTCTGGTTTCTAACTGGTTTTAGGATTTCTCTCCTCTCTGTTTTTACTGTCCAAGCAGCGCTGCCTCCCAATGTTCTGAGAGTGTCATGGCCTTAAGGTGATGATGTACTTTTGACTGATATAAATAAAGATTTCTACAAATTCTGATCTGATGTTGTATCCCAGATTCACCAGCAGGCGGCGCCAGAGTCCAGTTAGAGGCCAGAAACTGCACATAAACACAATCTAAAGTATTTCTACTTTCCTTCAATTTTTGGAAATATTATATAATATTTAGGAAAATATTGTCATTTTCACGCCACTGCATTTATCTGACAGCTTGAGTTACGTTGCATAAAAACATGCAGAATGATTCTAAATGATGGTGTTTTGTTATAAATTATGATGTGATTATTATTCATGATGTTCTTTTTAAATGTATTTGTGAAACAATATTGAGTTTTTGGACAAAACAAACATTTTTAAAGTTTCACTTTAGTAATTCTGACAACATTTCTCACAATTTTGACCTTTTTCACAAACCAAACAATTAGATTACAAGATTAACCCATTAAAATAACAATCAGATACAAAACGAAAAGCCTGAGAATTAATAATCTGATGATATAAAAACAGTTTTATATTTTAAATACTTAAAGTAAGTTTTCCTGATTATGCATACATACTTTTACTGAAGTAACATTTACAATGCAGTGAATTTGTGTGGTATTAATAAGGATCTAAATACTTTAATTCATTTATTTTAGCTCCAAATAATATCAAATGCTCCACTATATCAGTCTTCTACTCCACACCTTCGTCTGATAGTTATTCACTTTTTTGTTGTTGCTAAAAACTGCAGCTTTTTGCAGAAATCAGTGAAAGTGAACTGAAAGTTGTGGGACAGAAAACCAAAACAATCAGCTTAAATATAATTAAAACAATCCATAAAAAGGAACTGCATCATTCTCTGTGGATCTGATCCTTTTTTCAACTCCTTCCACATTAACTGTGACATTAAAATCCCATTTAAACTCTAAGCTGTAAGCTGCATTAACAGAAACAAACAGCAGACAGAGTTAAAGACTCGCTGGTGAACATATCGGAGCATTTAGGATGATAAAATATTGATTAATTCAGATTTAAGATTCAGAGCTAGAGGATGCATGATGTCAATGAGGGTGTGCACAAGTGTACGTGTTGAAATGTGTGTGTGTGTGTGTTTCATGTGATAGTAGTACAACCCCTAACATGTCCTGACCCTTTGACCCCTGTGGTTTAACTTCTCTTTCTGTTTAACAGTAACACAAGCGGCTCAGTGTCAGACATCACGACACACACACACACACACACACACACACACCTTGTGGCTGAAGTCTGTCTGCCTGGGTGGAGCCGGGGATGTCCACAGAACCATATTCATGGTGAGTTTATGGTGTACACATCTGCCCAGCAGTGTTCGTGTGTAATAATCTCCCACAATAGATATTGCATGTGTGCGATTCTGTAAATGTGCTTATGAATGAGTGTGTGTGTGTGTGTGTGTGCGTGTGTGTGGCCGGTCTGTGTGTATAATGAACTCCCACAGAGATAGCAGGGCTGTGGTGGAGGGAGTTTCCTCCCGGCCCACCACACAGCCCGGAGTGATGTTTTCAGACTGAAGAGGCTCCGGAGAGGAGAAGAGAAGCTTTGTGATAAAACCTCTCTCTGTCTCACCTCACAGCTATTACACACTAATAGGACCCGGAAGGTTCGGAGCTTTTTAAGGCCACAGCAGCACAGAGCTGAGTCTGAGCTGCACATCGTGGACTCGGGTTTTATAACAAATGCAGACATTGGATGCTCCAGTGGTGGATAAAACGAGACCCTAGTCTAGAGAGAAAAAAGAGATGCAGTGAACTAATGGGTGGCCTCAAAAGGAGAAACTAGATCCAGTTTTCTTTAGGGGGCCTTTTAGGCAAAGCTGTGCCCTGTATGGTGCCCTTACAAAGAAGAACACAAGAAAAAGCCCTCTGGGCTGCCTTTCTAGTAGATGAGCAAGATGAACGAGATGCAGTGTCTTTTAGGTGAAGAAATCGAGATTCAGTTTCCTTTGGGGGGCATTTTAGATAAAAGAAATGATCCAGTTCCCTTTAGGGTGCCCTTCAGGTGAAAAAAACACATGCAATGTGTCCCTTTCACCCTTGGGTGGTATGCACAGGGGTCCCTCGTGGCTCGATTGTTGAAGAACAAGCTCTAAACTGCCCTCTTGGGAGGCAAACACATGTCTAACGTGCCCTCTTCAGTGGCGAGAACGCGCCCTTTTTTTTTCTTTTCGCCCCTGCCCTGCAAAAAGTCTGTGCCAACAAACCCACAGACCCACTTTTGGGTCCGCCACCCAAAAGTGGGTCGTGGACCCCTCTTCAGTGGGCCGTGGGCCTTTGTCTGGGCAGAAACATCCTGTGGTTTTATTTGCTTGTTTCCAAATGCTGACTGAGCACGGCGGGAATTTTAATCTTTATTGAAACGACTTCTTGATAGTTTGACTTTTTATTTCCCGTCTGTGCAGCTGCTGAGTCTGTGAAAAAAGGCTGAAGTTACTGAATTGTTCTGCGTGTTGTGTTACCTCGTGTCCCTAAGATGCACTTTGTGTTTTAATTAAGATGCAGCTAACTGAGTGTTAAAGGGAATATTTCACTTTATCATTAAACTGTGATGTTGTAAATGATATCAGGCTCAAACTGCTCCATCTCTTCATTAAATGCATTTGAGAAGTTGAAATGTTCCTCAAAGCAAATGGGATGCAGAGCTCCTGAGGGTGTCTTCAGGTGATAGAAAGTGGATGCAGCGACCTTAAAATTGAGAAAACATAATATAAAAGCTTCTGCAGGCTGGGGCCCTCTGCCTGCAGCTTCCCCGACCCTCCAACAGCCTGAGCTCACCTCTGCTAACGTCTGTTCAAGAGATTAAACCAGTTTCAGCACCTGAACTAAACTCCAGCTTCCTCGCTGTGTGTCCTGCTCACATGTAAAGGTCAGGTCCGTGTGAAACCGTGTCCTGCTCCGTGAGACGTGGCTCTGAGAGGAGAGGCCGGCGTGAGTTATGTCGGGGAT
>CAFUXE010001580.1:23765-36587 GCA_903364295.1 Serranus cabrilla | reverse complement strand
CTCTTTATAGATTCAGTTTGTCTCTAGTTTCCCTGTTTGGTTTCACCTCCTTTATCCGGCTGTGACAGAAGTGACTGTGACTTTTAACAGGAAAACTCAATCAGATTTTATGTTGTTTGTGTTTTGATCCAGTGAGTCAAAGTCTAAAAATAATGGTCAGGTCATACAGGTGAGGTTGATACCAACATGGCATTGTCTTTTGTGGTATATATGGGTCCATCGAATAAAAACTCCCATTTTCCAAGCCAGTCGGGAAGCTGACGGCAGGAAACACACGGCTTCATTGTTTCATCGAGTTTTCAACCCGTAAACTTTTAGCACTTAGAATTAGAATTTAACTATAAGACCAAAATACTTTTTCCACCAATGATGACATAGAAATAAAGTTAATTTATACTATGTTGAAATAATAATAATTTTAAATAAAGTAATACTCAATATCTTTAACTAGAATAATAATAATAATAATAATAATAATAATCTGTTTTACAGAACAGTCAGCAAAGTCAGCTGGTTCCCAAAACTGTTGTTGCTTTTTAATTAAGGTGAATCAAAAACAACAATATAAAACTCTGAACTACAGAAAACCCACAGACACAAACATGTTTCAGTTCATCAGACGTGTTTTTATTTGTGCTTCTGAGAACGGTGGACAGGTGTTGTTGCTTCACTCCAGAGTTTCGGAGGTGACCTCTCCGTCCTCAGTGACCTCTCTGGTGACGATCACGACCTTGCGGGTCGTGGTGGTGGAGGTCGTCTGGCCGCTGGAATACAAACATCTGTTAGCATCTGTTAGCATTTTGTAAGTTATTGTTCCAATACACTGGAAGTCTATAAATATGACCTTTTAAACATTTCCTGTTCTTCTGTATCTGCTTGTGTTTGGTTCGTTTACCTGAGCAGCTCTCCGTCCATCAGCCTCCTGTACTCGGCGATCTCCAGCTCCAGCCGGGTCTTGGTGTCCAGCAGCATCTGGTACTCCTGCCCCTGGCGCTCCAGGTCGGCCCTCAGCTGGGCCAGCTGGGCCTCCAGAGCGGACACCTGCCTCTGGTACCCTGACAGCATGTTGGCGTAGCGGCTCTGGGTGTCGGCGAGGGTTCCCTCCAGAGACGCTTTCTGCACAGGAGAAGAAGAAGGGATGTGATGAGTTTATGAACTGCATGGACTCACAAAAAAAAATGGAAACTGGGTGAGAAACGCACCATGCTGAGCTGAGCTTGGAGCTCGATCTCCAGGCCCTGCAGCGAGCGCTTCACCTCGGTCACCTCGGACCGCGAGGACTGAAGAGTCTCTGTACTCACGGCGACCTCCTTATTGATCTCCTCCGACTGAATAACACAAAGAAAAAAGGTCAGAAAGTTTTAAAGCTGCTCATGAATCAGCCTGTATGCAGATGACGCTCTACTGTTTGTCCCTTTATTTCACACATGTCGATGTTTGTTTTTCTTGTTTATATCGCTCACCTTGGTCTGGAACCAGGCCTCCAGGTCTTTGCGGTTCTTGTTGGCGACGGTCTCGTAGTGCTCTCTGATGCCGGCCATGACGGCGGACAGGTCCTGCTGCGGGGCGGCGTCCACCTCCACGTTCACCTGACCTCCCATCTCGCTCCTCATACTCAGCAGGTCCTGCAGGAGGAAACAGGACGATGATGATTCAAACTAAACCAGCTTGAAGGAGGATTTGTCACATTTTGGGGGTTTTGGTGAAGGACACTAACACTGTGACTTTAATCACTAACAGATCATTGGAAAGCTGCATCATCAACAACTGAACACTGAAGTTAGTTTGCAGTTGAGCGCCCACCTCCTCGTGGTTCCTCTTCAGCTGGATGAGTTCCTCCCTGAGCGCCTCGATCTGCATCTCCAGGTCGGACCGGCTCAGGGTCAGCTCGTCCAGGACCCTCTTCAGCCCGCCGATGTCGGCCTCCACAGACTGACGCATCGACAGCTCGTTGTCGTACCTGCACGCCAACAACCCAGATCAGCTGCTTGGTTCAAGACGTGGAGACTTCAGAGAGAACGTGCAGCTAAAGCTATCAGTGATGCTTAGAAACATCCTGTGCTGCTGCTGTTGGACGTATACTCACTTGACCTTGAAGTCGTCAGCAGCCAGCTTGGCGTTATCAATGGCCAGGTAGAGGGAGCCATTTGTACTGGTGGCGTGGAGGATCTGAAACACACAGGAAGTAAGGATTTATGGCTCGACGGGACACCTGAACACTTTAATATTAATGTCTCAGTTCCTGTCTTGACCCAATGTGGGTTGAAAGTTTGTGAGGCAGCTGCACGTCTGATTTAAAAAGAAATCAGAATATTCAAATGTAATTCAAATTCCCCCTCATATACTGAATGCTTCTTGTGTGCACATCATGCAAAGCTGGAGCCGCTGTGTGCTCACGGAGGCCTTGCTGTGTTTTGGGTGTGGCTGCACCTGCATCCAGGACCCAGCACTTCCTGTGACTTTGTGCTGGAGGATTTATCTTTAAACATTAAAGCTTTGTGTTACATGATCTGTCTGTCTGAATCAGAGCCTGGACTCACCTTGTCCTGCAGGTCGCTGATGGTGACGTTGAATGCGGCAAAGTCGTGGCCCTGAGGTTTGGTTTTGTTCTCCAGGAACTGCCGGATCTTCAGCTCCAGCTCCCCGTTGGCGGCCTCGAGCTTGCGGACCTTCTCCAGGTAGGAGGCCAGGCGGTCGTTCAGGTTCTGCATGGCCATTTTCTTGTTGTCGGAGATGTCGAGGGCGTCGGACAGGCTGAAGCCGGCGCCTCCTGCACTGCCGGCGGAGTACCCCGCACCGGCAGAGGAGAAGCTTCTGGGAGAGCTCACGCTGGAGATGCGGACCCCGGAGCCTCCGGCGCCGCCGAACACGCTGGGGGCCCTCATGGAGCCGAGGCGGTTCACGCTGATATTGCGGCTGTAGGTGGACATGCTGGAGGAGTCTGTCTGCTCTGGAGGGAGAGGAGAGAGTGAGGCTGCCTGGGACTCAGGTGCTTTTATGCTACCTGAGAGTGAGGGAGGGGTTCAGGGTCCGGCCCCCGCGGCCCGCCCCGGGGCTGCAGACCCGGCAGATGACAAACACAGCGACCAACCACAGCAGGAATTTGAAGTGTTGCGTAACAGAGTCGTATCCATGAGTCAGTCGGTGGATCTCGCCCCGCTCACCTGACGCATTCTTCTGTTATCTCTTCAGATTTGTGCAAACACCTGAAGCCCCCCTGCCTCCTCGGCCCCTCACCCCTGGATTCCTCTGTGCAGGTAGAAACCTGCCCGTGGTGTCGGGCCCTGCAGGGCCACATAAAGACGCTGTAACAATGCGCTCCTCTGTGCCGGCGCGGCCCTCAGGCTGTGTTTGCTGAGACATAACAAAGCCGTTAACTCGGCTGCAGCGGGTTTCATGTTCGCTGAGCCTTTGTTTCATGAATGTTCAGCTGAACAGAATCACTAAACAGTGAAATCCTGATGATCCTGATGAACCTGATGAGCACTTTCACTGCGTTTTTCTGCTCTTTCTACATTTTCTTCTCTGTGTCCTTTTAACACCTCAAACAGAATGACAGTTTGAACGACAGAAACCAGGAAAAAGTAGAATTTCTCTGGTAAATAATTATTATTTATTGTCTGTATAGAATCATTTCCATGTGAGTGAAGTGTAACATTTCTATGACACGTATATTATTTAATTCCCCTGTTTAAATGGGTCCCTTTTACTTATTTTTTTATGAATATATATTTATTTTAAATGTGTTTCCAGCTTTTTATTTATTTCCCCCAAAACGTGTTCAAATCAGTGCAGTTTTCCTCCTGAAGTGGACGAGCAGCGACAGCAGCTGAGGTTCGTTTGCTTGCTCGTCCAAAATAAATAAACTCTGAGAAAGCAAAGACTTTGTTTGGAGAGCGGACTTCATTCTTCACCTGCGTGTGTGTGTGTGTGTGTGTTTCAGTCCTATTTCTTGGCATTTTAAAAGCTCTAAATGATTGATTTAGTTCACTTTGAGTAGGTCTGTTTGTGTGGATCAGTCACAGAGTAAATGTGTGTATTTCTGACGTATAATCTTGCTGGTTAAATGATGTTTGGTTCCTTCCTGCCTCTGTGTCAGCGGGCGCGGTCACCTGCTGCCTTTAATGTTGATGGAATAATAACAGAAGAGCCCGAGGCTGCTCGAAAGATGAACGTTATCTTAGATAAAGTCCCACATGGAGCCGTTCAACAGGAGACAAAGAGCTGTTGTTCTTCATCTGAAAGCTGGAGATTAATGAGCTCATTAAACTGTGTTTAAAACATCAACATTTTGTCTTGTTGCAGCAATGTTTTGGGTCAATAACACATATTTCTACAACACATTTTTTACATTGTGTCCTTATTGTCTCTACAGTGTTAAAGCCTCTGAACGCTGCAGGTCTCTAGTTTGTTAGTTTCATGAGGCTGATGATCCTCGAGGTCACAGCAGCTCATTTATACACTGAGACAAACATCATCAGCGTTGTTAAATAGGTGAAAAGAAAACATTGATATCCACATACAATAGGAGAAAATAACACATTTTACTGCAGTACAAAAACTGCATGATATGCCTTTTTTTTCTTTTGATGATATCTTTAAAGAAAACACATTTTTGGCTTCAGAGGGTAAATAAATAACTTTAGATATTTCTCATATTTACAGTGTAATTCATCCCCCGGGGATCCAGGTGAGCCTACCTGGACACTGTCTCCTTCAGTTCACCTCAGTGTTGTCTTCCTGGCTTCTGATTGGTCAGAGCAATCACATGACAAAGCTCAACCAGGAAGTGCTGTTGCTCTTGAGTTTGGTGTGGTGAGACTTCTGGCAGTGTGACGTCTGTTTACTTCCTGTCCAGCATTCAGTGGTGAGTGTGGCCTCGTCTGTATCCGCCGCTGTGCAGGAAATCACATTTAAACACGATGAAAGCAGCTGCTGTGTGGATTTACAGCTCATAACCTCCTACTCAGTGACGTATATGTATCCATTTTACGAAATGTAGTCCAGTGCACCATAACGTTAGCTTAGCCTGCAGCTTTATACATATATATATATATATATATAGTATTTACTGTTAGTTTGAACAGTGTTTTGGGTCATTTTTGTCTCAGGTACCTGTTAGCGATGTTAGCTTGTCACTCTGTTAGCCTGAGCTTCACTGTGTAGCTAACGTTAGCTTGCTAGCTCCTGATTATGTGACATGAAAACGTTTACACACATTACGTGCCGGCAGCACAGAAGCAATACAGTCCGTGAATCAGTGCGGCGTCCTACATTTTGTATAAATCTGCAGCTGCAAACTTCATATTTCTGTTCTGGAAATGTATCGAAATGAGCACATATTAAAAATATAACTCATAATTCAAGTAACTTCAAGTATCACTGGAGGATTTTACAAGACTTTGACTTTGTTTGGCTTTTTTCAGAAATGTTGCATGTTTAACTTGCAAATCAAGGCATTTCTATTATTATTATCATTATTATTATTATTATTATTATTATTATGAATATTATGAATATTATTATTATTATTATTATTATTATTATGACGTGGCCTGGTCTTGGCTGATTAGCTGGTTTATAAAATATTTTGTTACATGGAGAAAATAGATTTCTTTACATGTCTGTTGACAGTTTTTTCTTATTTATGAAGTGAAAACAGATAAAAACTATTGACTCTAATATGTTTAACAAGAATTTTGAACCAACGTTCCTATTTCTGTTTTGGGAATAATTATCTTAATTAGCTCATATTTAATGGGATAATCCCTAATCTGCATATTTGAGCATAATATTTAAAGTAGATTGTAGCGATTAGAAATACTCTGAATGTCAGTAATCACTGGAGAGTTTTCATGGTGATATTATCATATTGTTTTTACCTTGTTCACTTGTAGTTTAGATCCAAATGTTTTCAATAATTATCTTTAAAGGCCACTTTCTAAAAAAAATTTTTTCCCTCAAAACTCTGGGATGGAAATCTGTTACACACACCAGACTTTCCTGTGTGATTCCTTTTTATATTGGGAAGGATTTTACGTCATTTATAAAACTTTTTATCCCTCAAAACACGGTGACATTGCTTGATAGTTCACAGTATTTTCGTCCACCTTGGACAAGAATTTTCAACGCTAATGTTTGTGTTCTGGAAAATTATTATTTAAATAATAAATAAATAAATGATAATTCCTAATTCACATACTTAAATGAAATATTTCAGAAAACATACTATCAGTCACGTTCTGTTCCCTTCATTTCTAATCATTTCATTCCCACCTCCTCACTACGTGTTCGGACAGCAGCACCTGGTGGCAAGTAAAGGAACTGCGACCTCAGACATAATGAACAGAAGACACAGCAGACGTTTAATTTTAAAGCACCTCAGCAGACTTTTATTTTCGTGATTGTATCTGTGAGAGTTGCAAGAGCGCCCCCAGCTGGAGCTCAGGAGGAGGATTCACTGACCTCCTTCTGTGAGCTCACCACTACTCCGTCCACAATCTCCTCTACATAAGTGATGACTTTCTTGGTGGTGGTGGAGGTGGAGCTGGAGCCAGCGCCGGAGCCGGAGCCGGAGCCGGAGCCGGAGCTGGAGGACACCATGGAGGAGGACGTCCTGCTGCAGGACAGAGACAAACGAGCAGTCAGGGGCAGAAATAATCCTCATTTAATGTGGTGAATGTAAAAACGAATGAATAATGTTTGTGGGCATTTTAGTAAGGAAGATGTTCACAGACTGAACGTAAAAAACAGCTGAGACTGCGTGAATGTACACGTACAAACACAGGAAACTGTCTCTAGTGGTGCAAAAGAGTTAAAACAGGAAGCTATATTTATTCTGCAGCCTCTCTTCTTGTTCTGTAGAAGATTTTTGATCCTTTAACTCACCTGAGCGTGCAGAATATACCTGCAGGACTTTTATCCTGAAACAACCCTTCAAGTGTCTCACCTCATGCTGCTGCCGCCGCCGCCGCTGCCGAAACCGCCGCCGCCGCCCTCTCCGTCCAGCAGCCTCCTGTACTCGGCGATCTCCATCTCCAGCCGGGTCTTGATGTCCAGCAGCATCTGGTACTCCTGCCCCTGGCGCTCCAGGTCGGCCCTCAGCTGCACCAGCTGCTCCTCCAGGCTGCTCACCTGCATCTGGAAGCCCTGCAGCTGCATGGCGTAGCGGCTCTGAGTCTCAGCCAGAGTTCCCTCCAGCGCTGCTTTCTGCAGGAGAGGAGAAGAGAGGAGCCGGCTCAGCTGGTTTGTCAGCTCACAGAGATGCTGAAAGAGAAGCCGGGCCTCACCATGCTGAGCTGCGACTGCAGCTCGATCTCCAGGGCCTGCAGCGTCGACCTGAGGTCCTTGATCTCTGATTTGGACGTCTGGACACTTTCTGTGGTGGCAGCGACTTCTTGGTTCATCGATTCTGTCTGTGCAGACCACACAAGTCACAACATGGTCATTACAGACTGGACAGGAACACATACGCTCAGGGTTTTATACACGTGGGTCATTTTCTGTGCACCCTCAAGTAACCTGTTTCCAGACACTTCCTGCTGATAACCTGCAGTAAATGTGTTATTTTGGTCTGAATATCTGTGCATGCGGGGGTCCCTACAGTCTGTGAGCGGCAGAGAGCTTCTGGATTCAATGATCAGTTTCACTGGATTAAAAGTCAAAGAATCAATAGAGTTATCATGAATGATCCTGACGGGAACTTGAGCGATGAACCACATTTCAGATACTTCGTCTGGACTGACGGGTTCCCTGAAGCGAAGACTGAAGGTCCTTACCTGTGTCTGGAACCACTGCTCCAGCTCTTTGCGGTTTTTGGCAGCATCGCGTTCGTACTGTTCCCTGCATTCGTCCAGGATTTTGGTGAGGTCTTCTTGAGGCTGGACTTCCATATCCACGGTCACCTGGCCACTCATCTGAGATCTCATCGCCTGCAGCTCCTGCAGACAACAACAACAGGACAGAACTTGATGTTTTAACCCATTCAGTCTTTTCTTTGGTTCATTTTATGGACCCATTTTAAACGCCCCAATGCCTGAGCTGCTTATTAAGATCTGAGAGCCCACGTACCTCCTCGTGGTTCTTCTTAAGGTAGATCAGCTCCTCCTTCAGGCCTTCGATCTGCATCTCCAGGTCGGTGCGGCTCATCGTCAGCTCGTCCAGGACCCTCCTGAGCCCGGCGATGTCCGCCTCCACCGACTGCCGCATGGCCAGCTCGTTCTCAAACCTGCAGGACGACAAAGGACATGTTTCTAAATCTGTTTATGCAAAAATTCAACTGACTGGACTTTTGATTTAGCTTGTAGCTACTTATTAACAGTGTTGGTTCTTAACTTCTTATTTAAATGAATGACTTTGCTGATGATACACTTGTATTTGTACTTAAGTAGGATTTTGATGGATGTAAATACTGCTTTTTATGAACTTATTCACTTACTTGAGCCTGAAGTCGTCAGCAGCCAGCTTGGCGTTGTCGATGGACAGGTAGATGCCACCGTTCAACTTAGTGGCATCCTGGATCTGTGAGATGAAAGCAAAGGAAATGCAGTCAGCTGCTTCTGCTCAGCCTTCGTTTGAACCCCAGTTGTGCAGATGAAGCAGTGACTGTAATTGTTTTCATCACAGTACAGTGCAGTAATGAGGTTGTGTTAGTGTCTTGTTACAGTCGGTATGACCATTCAGCACAAATTCTTGTGTATTCAAGTTTGCTTTAATTCTATAAATACATCTGTCATGTCGTTAAGTGGCTTCTTGCCAAACGGCGCGCCGATCCCCCCGATGAGTCATCAGCAACAGGAAAATGAGCTTGTTTTTGTTTGTTTTTTAAGCAAGATTTAGACAAAGTAATTCTCAGAAACAACAGAGACGGAGGTCATTCCTGCTGCATGCTCAGAGGTTTGGAGGTCAAAGGTCAGCCTACCTTTCCCTGCAGCTCTGCGATGATGGCAAAGTAGGCGCTGTAGTCTCTGGCGGAGGGGGACGTCTTGCTCTCCAGGAACTGCCGGATCTTCAGCTCCAGCTCGGCGTTGGCGGCCTCGAGCTGGCGGACCTTCTCCAGGTAGGAGGCCAGGCGGTCGTTCAGGTTCTGCATGGTGGCCTTCTCGTTGGCAGAGATCTCAGAGAACCCACCGCCACCGCCGCCGCCGCCACCGCCGCCACCACCACCGAACATGCTGAAGCCATAGCCAGCTCCACCGCCACCACTGGATCCACCACCGAAGCCAAAGCTGCTGCTGCCACCGGCTCCACCGAAGCCATAGGCACTGCTGCCGCCACCGCCGCCGCCACCGCCGCCAGCACCGTACAGGGACCTGGAGTAGCCAGCGGAGATTCTGACTTGACCGGGTGCACCGCCACCGTACACGGACATACTGGTACGGCCGCCACCTCCCGAATATCCTCCACCGGACGTGGAGCTTCTCATGGAGTAGGTGGCAGACATTTTTCTGGTGATGAGGGTAAAGCAGGCTGTCTTTCTGCTTCGGTTGAGGAGGAGAAAGTGAAGATCTCAGAGAGCGGCTGATTTTTTATACTCTAAGATGAGTTTGCGGGGAGGAGGAGGGAAGGATGGCGAGCTCGTGCCAAGCCTGGGTGGAGACACCTGTCCTCGTTTCACCCAGCAGCTCTGTTAATGGGCCGTGGGTGTGTGTGGAATCCACCCATCACCTGCAGTCACACCAACTCACATCACAAGGAGAGAGGAGCAGCAGAGCGAGTTCAGGCACAGATGACATTTAGACTTAAAGAGCGCTGCGAGCAGTCAGCAGCTGAAAAAGATGAACCGCAATCTGTTATTGCAGCTTTGATGAGTTGGTAGGTCCTGCTGGCAGGTTACTGTGCAGCGATGTCGGAGCCACGCTGGCTCAAAGAGTAAACCTCTGGTTCGACCAGAGCCCACGATAAGGAAGACTGAACCAATAAAACGCTCTCAGATAGAGTTTGTTGAATCCTGGCAGCGTTCACTTTACTTGGAGAATTCATGAGCTTAAGAGAGATTATGATGCTCACAGACGTTTTTAAATCATTACCAGATTAAAACCGGAGGCTAAATTTATCACTGTGAACAAGTTTTGCCAAGAGCAGAAATGTTTTTTTAACAGTTTCACAAACAGTAAAACACTTTCTCAACACATTTCTATGTGCATTCTGAAGATTTGCATGAAAAAGCGTTTTTTATATATATATTTAAAGCTCTAAACAGGAAATGGAAACTGACGTAGTGAACATTTAATGACTGATCAGCTGTTTCCTAAAGAACCTGAAGAACTATTAGAAGTTTTCCAGTTTATTCTAATTCCTGAACACATAATTTCTTTCATGGGGGGAAAAAGTTGTCTCATTTTTTCTCAGGTTTGCAACCGATAATTAATCTTAATAAAAACATCTCTTCTCCTGTTTCCTGTCTGATTCTCCTCCAGCAGCATCACGCTGCCCCCTGCTGACCAGAGGACGTTACTGCAGCGCACTTTATTGATGGAAACTCATTGATTCACTGTTTCTTTAATGACACATTTCAAAATCTCTGTTAAAATTCAGTTTGACTTTGAAGGAAACACGGCTGCAGTCTGATTAGAAAGTTGAGATGTGAGGATGGAGAGACGCGGCCTGTCGTTCAGTCAGATGAAGTCTTTAGGAAAGCGAAATGAAAAGCTAATCGTTGTTGGATGATAACTGATGGGATTGCGTCGGCTTTTGCTCCGTACATTGACCGTTTACCTGCATCCACCCAAAACCCGTTCGGACATCATTTGTGTTTGTGAAAACCTTTCTGAAAGATTAAAAGTTGATGTGATGAATACAGTTGTTTACTGCAGGATGCTCTGAAACGCTTTCAGTCGGTCGTGCTGGTACACAGCGAGGGAACAAAGGACAAACAGCTGCTGAACTCAGGACGAGTTGATTCAAACCTCTAACTGCAAAAAGAAACCAACAGGAACCAGATTCAGAAACCAAGTGAGTCAGGATTATTTCAGTCAGTCTGACACGTTTTCATTTGAATGGTTCTATAAAGTAAATCCAGCAGAGTTTAAAGTCAGTTATGATGGAAACTTGTGCTGTGTTTTTATGCTGAATGTGGAGCTGAAATGATGCAGACGCACTAAAATAACTCGGGCTTATTGTGAGTTTGCTTTGTGAGAGAGTGGACGGTGGATGCTTGGTGTTTTCACCTTATTGCCCGGTTAGCTTCTGTTTGCCTCTCGCTAACTTTTTCCCATTTACGTTATGTTACATTCACTGTGGTACAATAATTGCTCAGTAACTTTGGTGCTTAGCTTTGCTAACCTTTCTTCCCAACCTGATCTCACAAAATTACGTGAAATAACCACTTTGGTACGTGCTAAACAATGCCAACATGAAGTCTGTGACTAAAGAACATCACACGTCATCATACAGACACGTACGTTCATCAAAAAGCTGCAGTTTATGTTAATTTATGCTACAAATCCACTGAGCTGGTTTAGGCACAAAACGTCCTCGTTAGGCGTTCTGAAAGGTTACGTTAAAAAACCTCAATCACAAACTGTGAGTCTCGTAAGTTACGCAAACAACGGAAGTCACATTAATAACAGAAGTGACGTAAACGATCCTCATTCACAAACCGTGAGAAATGAAAGTCACATTAAAAACGTAAGCCACATATGAAGTCACGTAAAACTTGCGTACTTTAGGGACGTGAACCCGTTGTGGTGAAAGTCGAGCTCGGTGCTCTCTGAACTTTTAATCTTCACACTTTTGAAGCTCTGTTTGAACTGTTCATGTTAACCAAGGAGTTAAAGAGAAAAATCTACTGCAAACAGTATTTTTGTGTTTTGGGATTGAAAAACTACACAAAGTTGATTAGCTGACTGTGTTTCTTCAGTGTGGCGACACGTTTGGAGTTAACGAGCCGCCTGTTTCTGTGCTGGTGGGTGTGTCTGCGTGGAATTGTGCTGCAGGCGTGTTCCCATCGAGTGTGTGCAGCTCCCAGGCTGCAGGCCATCACACAGGTATGCACACACCCACACACTGCACGTTTAATTAACCCGTTTATTCAACACGCAACATGTTTGTTTTAAGGGCGTGTAAACTCATTTCTTGGCTCTGATCGACGAGAAGAAACCATCTAAAAACGCATTTAAATAAACAGCAGTAATGATTAAATACGAGTTTTATGGCTGTAAAACACTTTAATCAGAAGATGCACAGGAAGAGTTTCTGTGTGGTGCAAAAATATACTAAATATTTCCCTAATAGATCCCAACCAGGTTCCTGCAGCTCACACACAGACAGAGATGAACCTCTGTGACCTCTGACCTCTCTGAAGTCTTTACAGTCACTGTTTGCTGATATCCTGCAGTTTTTTAATGCACATGTGATGTTTCTGCCTGTGTGAGTCTTTGTGCATCCTGGGTCCCTGAACTGAACAAAGTCCAAAGTTAGCTTCAGAGTTCAGCTGCACCAGCAGTCACGATTATCAAATTAAACAAGAAGATACAAACACATGAAAAAACGCTGAAGTTCAGCGAGAGGAACGACTGACAGGAACATCTCTGACCTCTGACCTCTGACCTCCAGATATCTCAGCAGAAATGTCTCTGCACAGACACGCCCGCGTTCCTTTAACGTCCTCTGTTTTCTTTGTGCTGTGGGTTGTGAGAATTTGTGCAAAGCTGCATAAATATGGAAACACGATAAAAGACGAATCTGTGTGAGAACTCAGGCTGCTTCATGAAATATATCTGTGCTGGTTTTAAACTCCATGTGCAAACTTTCACCTTTACAGAGCAGAAACCTGCAGCTCACACACACACACACACACACACACACACACACTCACAGGAA
>CAFUXE010001580.1:5047-15581 GCA_903364295.1 Serranus cabrilla | reverse complement strand
CTGAATCTTCCTGTAGATGCGCCATCTGCTGCACCACTAACTGTTCCTGAGGAACTACCAGCTGTGCCTCCTGCGTTAGTGTCCACAGGGCTGAAGGTTTTTCCTCTGTTGGCTTGGTAACTATCAAAACTTGCTGCCTTTACTAAAACTCCAGGCTTGGTGGAGGTTTCTTCCTTGTTTTCGAAGCCGTACCTGACTCCTGGACTGCCTCCCTGATTCTGGACACCCTTGTTTTCTGCAGTCCCACTTTTGGCATCTCTTACACTTGTACGATACAAGCCTCCAAACCCGAGCTGCTTCTCCTTGTCTGCGATGACACTTCGACCGACTGGACCTCCAGAACTCTGAACGCTGCTGATACCTTGACTGGTTGGTTTATTGATTGTTGTACCATTCAGAGCGTCTCTACTTCCTTCATTGCCTTCAAATGATCCAAAACACAAACTGTCTCCATCTTTCACTGAAATGCTGACTTTTCTATTTCTGTCCTCTTCTGGCAAACCTTGATCTCTTGAGAGGGCTTCCTCCTTCGTGGACAGGACATATTTCTCCACTGGTCTCACGAGTGCGATTGCCTCCGTCAGATTCAGACACGCTTCATCTTCTTCTTCTTCAGCACCTGGACTCAGACGCCCTTTAGGCTCCACTGGACTCAAACATGTGTCCAAGTCATTTGGGCTGAGAAACATTTCTGGGTCACTTGGACTGAAAAGGGAATCAGGACTTCTGACACGTTCTTCCTGATCAACTGGACGAAATGCTTTATCCGTCATGCTCATCAGCACCTCCGCCTCAACTGGGCTCAGACAGGTTTCTGGACTCAAGCGTGTGATTGGCTTTGTTGGGCTCATAAATACGTGTTCCCTACTTGGACTAAGAATCTCTTCATGGTCAGAGGGACTCAGAGCTACACCAGAATCTGTTAGACTTACAGACTTTTTTGGCTTTGTGGGACTCAACAATCCTTCCTGACCTGCCAGATTAACCAGCTCCTGGTCCAGCTCAGTGGGGTCTGCCTTAACTTCAGTGTTGCCGTGGAAACCATTGATGGCCGTCCTTTCTGTCATTTCTACTTCCACTTCCTCTGAAATCTCTGCACTGGACCCAGTATCTGCCTCCTCTGTGACTGTCTGTTGCTCACTATTCGATTCTTCTTCTTCTTCTCTCTTACTTTCTTCTATTTTTGGGTCCTTGTCTTCAGTCAGGGTCACCTCGGCCTCCTCTGGTTTAAGAATGTCAGGTTCTGAAACAGCTGATTCTGTAACTGCAACTTCCCCTGAATCCCTGACAGCTTCTGCTGGAGTGTCCAGAACCAAAGGCCCGGCCTCTGCAGGTTCCTGGTCCTCAGCCTGGATGGAGCCCTCAGTGCAGATAATCTGAACAGAACTGCTGGTTTCTGTCTGTTTCTTTACCTCTGCAGCAGTTTCTGTGCTGGGGTCAGTTGTGGTCTTATTTGTTTCAAAGTGTGATTCTTGCTTTACTTCTGGTTCTGCACAAAGAAAAGTTTTGGTGATCTCGATTTGAATGTGTGTCCCTGTTTCATTTGTCTGAAAACCAGCTTCTGCTGTAGTTTCTGTGGAAGCTTGAACAGCAGCATCGCCGGCAGATTGTGTGTCAGGAACTGATGCAGTGATTGTTTGTGCAGTTTGAATCTCTGGTGTAGAAGCTTTCGCAGCAGCTCCGTCAGCAGAAACCGGACCCTGAGCCTCCTCAGACCTAGAAACATGAGATCCAGAAACATTGGATGCTGTAACTGCACCTTCTCCTGCATCCCTGGCAGCTTCTGCTGGAGAGTCCAGAACCAAAGGCCCGGCCCCTGCAGGTTCCTGGTCCTCAGTGCAGGTGATCTGAGCAGAACTGCTGGTTTCCAAATCTTTCTGCACCTCTGTAGCGGTTTCTTTGCTGGGGTCAGTCGTGGTTGCACATGTTGTAAACTTCACCTCTGTTTCTGCAGTGAGAACAGTTTTGGTGATCTCTGTTTGAATATGTGTCTCTGTTTTAGTGGTCTGTGAACCAGCTCCTGTGGTGACGTGTTTAGGGGTGAAGGTTTCTGGTTTGTCCTGGAGCAGCGGACTCTTAGCAGACCGTGTGTCAGGAACCAGTGTGTTGATTGCTTTTGCAGTATTTATTTCAGATTTTGAAGCCTCAACAACACCCCCTTTGTCTAAGATCTGGCTGATCTGAGCACACTGTGGATCTTTGTCCTCCACTGGGCTGCTCAGCTTGCTGATCGTCGTGCTGATGGTCATGGATTCGCTTCCAGTCTTCCCGGGAAGAGATCCCGTTCTTTGGTTTGCAGACTTGTGGAAGGAGCCTGTCTGATTTGAGCTGTTAATCGATCTCAGTGGTGAGTTCTTTGTTTGGACCCTGTTTGTTTGGACTGTGGACTTTGTATTTGATACTGCAGGTGTTTGTCTGAGAGTCTGAACCCCCGTCGTCCTCAGATCTCCTCCCTGAACACGGACTTTTTTGTTCGCTGTGGTGTTTCTTCTGAGGGCAGAAGGGCTCGATGTGGCACAGAAAGATTTGGCGTTTGCAGCAGAGTTTGAAGGAAGACTTGAGATCCTGTGAACATCAGGACAAACGAACACAAGAAGAACAAAAAGAACAGATTGCACAATCTTGTTAGCACAAAAAAAATAATAGGGAAAGGTTGTTTACTTTATGGGTTCTGTCATCGTCTCAATAATTTACCAGGATTTTCCTGAAGGTTCAATGTAATATGGAGCTCAGTGAATGAAACCAGAAACATCTTTAGAACTTTGAGTCACATGTGATGGTTATTTCCCAAAAGAATACCAACATGGAGCTTCAACAGAAAGACGTAGAGACAAAAACTCTAATATTAAAAAGTAAAACTGTTCTGAATCCTTAAATTGAATCCCCTCCATCGTAACCTCGTACCCCTGTCGGTTCAGTCCGTCCAGCAGCCTCCTGTAGTCTCCGATCTCGGCCTCCAGTCTGCTCTTCACGTCCAGCAGGATGTCGTGGTCCTCAGCCTGTCGGGCTGCAGCCTGCAGCACCGAGTCCAGGTCTCCACACAGACCGTCTGCTCTCTGCTGCAGCACCGCCAGCTGCTGGACGAAGGACGCCGTCTGCTCCAGACCCGAAGCCTCCAACCCCACGATCTGTTAAGACAAACTACAGTTCAGGTTCTGGATTCAAAAACGTGAAACAGGAACTGGATTTGTAATTCAACAGGTTCCACATGAGTGTTTGAGTGATTCTGACATTTCAAACTACACCTGAAGGCAACATCATTCATTTAACAGCAGATAGAAAAGACGGAGAGACCGAGAGCATTTCTAAAATAATGTATCAGAAACAGTTTTTTCTGATTTCTGTCTCCTAACTAACGTGTGTTCGTTTGCTCTCACCTGAGCCTGCAGGTGCGTCAGCTCTTCTTCCAGACTCGCTGCGGTCCTCCTCAGCTCCTGCAGCTCGGCCTGGACGACCTCCGACCCTGCTGCAGGGTCAGAGGTCGCCTCTGGAGAGCCCAGCATGGACACCTGAACACAACACACCAGATATCAGACAACTACAAAAACAAATCATCGTTCAATTAGAAGTTGTTCAACTGAATCCTCCGATCAGCGACTTCTTTCTGTTCTCTTCTTCTCCTGTTTCCTGACGGATTAGCAGCATCACGCTGCCCCCTGCTGACCAGAGGACGTCACTGCAGCGCACTTTATTGATGAAATCACTGATACTCCATATAAAGAATAGTCTTTTTAAATGAACTAATTGTTGAAATAAACTTTTTGAAGGTCAAAGGTCAGAGAGGAAACAGCTGTTTAGATGCTCACAGTGGAAACACATTGTTCTGCTTCTGTCCTGATGAAGCTCCAGGACAAAGTCTAAATACAATGTTTAGAAAAATGTTGAAATGACAAGAAAAAAGTTGTGGAAAAATGGTGAAAACGTAGAGAAAAAAGTCAAAATACAATGTTCCAAAGTCAAAGTCTAAATGTAACAGGAAAAAGTTGGAAAAAAGTCTAAATGTTAGAAAGTGGAAATGTCAAGAAATAATTAGAAGTTGAGATCAAAAGTGCAATGTTGAGAAAAATGCTGAGAAAAAAGTCGAAACGTAACGGAAAAAAGGTCAAAATGCAGAGAAAAAAGTTTTTAAAAAAGTCAAAATCTAACAGAAAAAAGTCGAGAAGTCTGGAAAAAGTCTGAAAATTGTCAAAATGTTACAGAGAAAATACAGAAAAAAGTCGAATTACAATGTTGAGAATAAAGCTGAAGTCTGGAAAAAAATGTGAAGAAATAATTAGAAGTCATAAACCAGGAGAGAAGTCGTGTCGTTCTGTCCTGACAGAGCGGACGGACGGTGGCGCCTCCTGCTGGGTGGAGGACACACTGCAGGGTGATGTCACTTCCTGTTCACTTCCTGTTTCTCTGCTCAGACTGGAGCTTACGTTTTCTTTTGGTCATTCTACTTCTGTGTCTTTGTCATTTTATGTCCTCTTTTTGGTAATTTTGTGTCTTTTTTATTGTAACTTTACATCTTTTTTAGTTATTGTGTCTTTTTTTGGTCCTTTTGCCTGTTTTACAGCTCACACTGGGATGTTGCTCTCTGCTCGGATGCGGCTGGTGACTGAATAGAGTTGGTTCTACCTGTGCGTTGGACCGGCGCTCGCTCTGGTTGCTGTCGAGCAGCTTCACACTCGTCCGTCTCAGGGCGTCCAGCTGCTGCGTCAGGTCCGCCGACTCGGCGCTCTGCACGTCCACTGAGACGCCCCCTGACAGCCGGGCCAGGAGACCCCGCGTGTCCTGCACAGGCAGACAGGAAGCGTGACGCAGACGGTGGTTTGGGTGAACCAGGTGAGTGTGTCACTGTGTTACCTGTTGGTGCTGCTCCTGCAGCTCCACCAGCTGCTGCTGCTGCTCGCTCAGCACCGTCCGCAGCTCCGGCAGCGTGTGAGCCGCCAGCACCTCCTCCAGCATCCGCAGGTCGCCGAGCTCCGCCTCCAGACAGCCGCGGCGCTCCCGCTCCTTGTCACACCTGTGGAGACAGCGAGGGTGACGGACATGCTGGCGTGCTCCAGGTGAGTCTGCAGGTGTGAGGATCTACCTGAGGCTGAAGTCGAACACGCTGAGCTCCGCGCTGAGCAGCTGCAGCTTCACCTGCGCCTGCGCCGAGAGGCAGCCGCCGATCTGTGGAGTCACATGACTCGACTTCATTCGCTCTTCAAATGACAGAAAACGTTTGCAGCTAATCGACTTCTCAGTTTGTACTGAAAACAGATGAAATGTGAAACGCTTTGGCCTTTATTTATTTATTATAAACTCCAACATGTAAACAGAATCCGAAGCACCGTGTGTCACTGACTATAAATCCTCCTGTAACACGCTGAGCGCTCAGAGGAGGAACCTGCTGCTGACATGCTGGTTTCTACAGTTAAAGGAGACGTGTGCGCCGTGTGGACGCGCTGCTGTTCCTCCCGTGTGAAAAGAACGCGGCGGAGCGTCTGTGGTTACAGATCCAGTCGTCCTACTTACAGGATGTTAAAGTTCAGCTTTAATCTCTGACATTTGAATAAATGACATTTCAGGCCGACGTGTCTCAGCCTGTCTGAACTTTAAACAGACGCTCGACTCGGTGACGAGTCAGAACGAGACGCTGCAGCTCGCCGTGACATCAGCAGCTGCACGTTACGCCTTTACTTACCTGGACCTGCTCCGGTCTCCACCTGACCCCCATCAGACCTGCTCCGGTCTGTATCTGGTCTTTACTGGGTCTGTATCTGGTCTTTACTTCTGATATTTAATAACAGATTCTGAGGTGTGGGGTGATAACGTGGGTCTCTGTGGTCTGGGTTCGGGTCAGATAAACTGGGCGTCCCTGTGTGCTGAGTGAGTCGTGAACTCGCCTGTTTCTGCAGCAGGGACGTCGTCTTCAGGTGTCCGTCCAGCTGTCTCCGCTCGCTGGGACACTTCCTGTCCAGCTCCTCCTGGATCTGACGCTCCAGCCTCTGATTGGCCGCCTCCAGACATTTGACCTGCATCGGATATAAAACATGTTGAACACTTCAGCGAGGAGTTTAAAACCCTTCATGACAGATGAAACATGCAAGCAAACGTTTCCACCTGTTGCATCACAGAAACATATGAGTTATAAATCCTTCAGTAATCCGTCAGGACATCTGCTGCTTCACCTCTCAGTGTAATTTGGCTCTTTTGCATCCATCAGGTCTGAGAGGAGGAAACTCTTCCTCTCTCAGGAAGATCAGCTCTGCACCTTTGGAATTGCTTAATAAACACTTTTGCATTTACTCAAACCAGAACTCTACTGAGAAATCTGCCTTTTAGTTACATTTTCCTGCTTAAACAGCATCTCTGAATGATTCATGAACCTCAGTTTGATGTTGTGCTGCAGTGAGACGTTAGAGGAGGATTTTTTTAGGTTTGCATCTAAAAATGAAACGTTAAAGCAACAAACTGACTCATCAAATGCTGAGAAATCTACTGTTTCCGTGTTCCTTTTAAAGACTGGATTGGCTTTTAAAAAATGTTTTTCATCTGTAAAAAGAGTTCATGAGTTTAACATCAGAATCATAAAATGCTTCAATTCAGATGTATCTTCTCGCACTTAAACAATCATTTGTCTTCATCAGTAAATCATAAAACTCCCCTGAGAATTCTGCCACTTTTCCGTGTCTTCCCTGTAAAGACTGTGTGTCATGTTCCCGTCAGCGTGTCCTACCTGCTGCAGGTACGCTGCCAGCCGCCTGTTGAGCTGCTGCAGGCTGAGTTTCCCTCTGGACAAACTGAAGCTCCTACTGCCGTCCGGAGCAGCTGGAGCAGCTGTGCTGTAATGCAGCGCGGGTCCCGGGCCGTGCTGGGCCCGCTGGGCCCGCTGCAGACCTGCCCGGGTCGCTCCGTGTGCATGAAGAACCTGCCACATCTCTGCGTTCTCTGATATCACATCAGGACTCGGACATGAACTCTTTCCTTCCTTTCCTTGTTCTACGCCTGCATCTCTCAGCTCCTCTGTGGAGGTGCAGCCGTGTGGTTTCCCAGCAGGACGTGATGCAGCTCAGGTTTAATCTGCATTAACCTTTAAATCGTGAAGATGAGAACAGGTTTCAGCAGGCTGCCGGCCCTGCCCCGTCAGAGTATTTCACTGTGAAGCTCACAGCACATGATGTGAAAAGACATTCACAGGTTTTCACATGTTGTGCTGATGAGTTCTGCACCCAGAGGGCTCCGATGACAACGGCTGCTGAAGAATCAGACTTTATATGCAGGTTTGCTCTCCTAATAAATCATCAGCTGTTAATAGTGAGACGGCATTTATGAGTTTCACTGCAGGCATCAAAGAATAAACATGCAAATGAACATACAAAAAGTACATTCAAAACTCCATTAAGAACCCTAATAATTTAACTTTCTCTGGCTTTTTAAAGTGTTATTAATCTGCACTTAATCTCAGTTTAGTTTTGGAATTATTAAACATACTCTGTGCCGACTCAATGCAAAACTCCATTCAGAAATCTGATACTTTACATTCTCTTGCTTTTTAAAGTTATTAATCTGCATTTATAAATCTCGGTTTCATTTCGGAAATATAGAACTCAATCTCTGTTCAGTCAATGTAAAACTCTATTAAGAAATCTTATCATTTTCCATTCTCTTGCTTTTTGTATTCTCTTTTATTGAGTTAATGCATATAACTTCACATAATCAAAAATATAATATAAGATAATAAAAAAATAAGATAAAATATGGATACCAAAAAAGTAGTTGTTCTCCACTTTTTAAAGTAACATTAATTCTCACTTAATCTCAATTATGTTTTTGGAATATTTTTTTATTATAATGAAATCTGCTAATTTTATGTTCTTTTGCTTTTTAATACACATTTCATTGCAGTGTTATTCTTTTATTTTGAAAATACAGACAGGGGTTCACAGCATGAACTCGGTTTTATCATATTTAGGAATTTCAGTGCAGATGATTTTAATAGATTGTGTAGCTTTCTTAGTGTGCTGTATGCACTGTAATGTGTTTTTATTAATTATCTTAAATATGATGTTTTGCACTCCAGCAGATATTATCAAGTGTTGGGGTTCAGGTTCTGTCCAGCAGGGGGCGCTGGCGGACTCACCGTCCGAACCAGAACTCCACAAACGAAGAAGAGACAGCAGCCAATGAGCGATGAGCAGCCGCGATCCTGCGCCTGCGCAGTAGGAGTATGATAATTTTGTTGATATGTCCGCTGCTGGATTTTAATGATTATTTCTGCGGGTTTTAGTGTTTCGGTGAGCGCGTCCCTCCGCGGCCCGGCCTGATGGAGAACCCCAGAGACCTGGTGAGTCCTGCGGCTTGTCTGTGTGGCGGGAACTCGCTGTCCCTTCCTTTGTTGTGGTTGTGATAGAGACTGCTGACAGAAAGTCAAGGCAGAACTCCTTTGGGAAATCAACTACTTTAAAGTTGTCTTGTTCTCTGAAAAAATATGAACCTCCTTAATAAAAAATGTTACATGTTCATATGAGAGCTAAAGATGACCTTTTATTCGGCATGCATACACCACGCAGATTATTTCTTTATCCAGTCAAAACACAGCCTTTTATAATCCCTTCTCTTGCTGTTCTCATGAGCTCCGTCCACTGAACTCCACTGAAGAATCCTGCCATATTAGCTTTACTGTCTGGTTTACAGAGGCACAAATGTCACCGAGCGGCGCTTAAAATTATTAAATAAATCGGACGAGGCGCCCTTTAATTCGGCATACATGTATCAGAGCCAGCAGCTTTTAATCGCTGTTTTACCGCTATATTACGTCCACCACAGCACGCTTAGGAGAGCGGTGATTAGCAAGGTGAATCAATTAGAAAAATGACATAATTATAACAGCATATTATGCCAGGAGCATTTAATATTCGCCGCATTGGAGTCTGGCTTTAACAGAGTAACATTCAGTCCTGGGTTATCTCACATGAGCTGCATGTCGGTGTGTACAAGCAGAGGAACCTAAAATTGGCAGATTTCTGGAGGTCATTCTGTGTTTGATCCGGTCCAGTGTTCTCAGGCTGACAGTCTCTCTCTCTCTGCTGTCAGTCAGCGTCTCTCTCCCCGCGCACCGCACTGCAGTGCTGCTGCCGGCGAGCCGCTGGATGCAACAGCTGCGTGTGTGTGTGTGCGCGCGCGTGTGTGTGTGCGCGCGCGCATGTGTGTGCACGTGCGTGTACGTGTGTGCGCGAGTGTGTGTGTGTGGCTCATGCTTAAAAACAGTAAAACGGTCAAAAAACAATAACCGTAAGTTATTTTAAAAAAAATTCTGAATATATATATATATAATTTACTGTAAATATCTGCAGTTTTTACGATTTATTTCAGAAATATTTATAATAATAATATGATAATATAATAATAATAATAATAATAATAAATAAATTTTTTACTGTAATTAAACAAAGTTTCCTTTATTTTACATTCAGCAATATCTGTGTATTTTTGTGTAACATTCAAGACCATTAAGTAGATTAATAATCCTATAAGAAAATATCTATAATGTCCAATTATATTAATTTACAAATTAATTAATATTTTTCATGGCATTTGTATTTAATGTAGAAAAAGGTATTTTTTTTATTATTTATTTATTTATAATTTTTTACAATGCAGTGCAGAAACAAAATCTTTTTATTGTGATATTGTATTATTTTTGTGTGTCCTGCTCAGGTGGAGCGTCCGTCCAGGAAGCGCCGCGACTCCTTCGGGATGCTGGACGGTTTGGAGGAGGACCGCAGCAGCTGCAGCACGGAGTCCAGCGGCGGGGGCAGCGGCGCCTCGAGCCCCGAGGACAGTGACGAGGAGGAGCTGGGGGGAGGGGGGGGCGGGGCCCAGCTCGCCCCCCCCTCCTCCTCCCTCACTCTCATCAAGACCAACGGACAGGTGTACACGTACCCCGACGGGAAGGCAGGCATGGGTCAGCCCGAGCTCTCACTCTGTGCTCACGGAAAACCTGGAAAAACTCCCAAATCTCAGTTTGTAGGCCTGAAAAGTCTTTGAGTTTGTAATGAAACTCACGGAGAACCGTCCATTTAAATAAGATTCACGTTCTGAAGCCGCTCACGTAACTCATCGTAACTTTTTACGAACTTTTTTTTAATCCTGGTTCTGTCGGATGTTTAGTTCTCCTTCTCTCACTTTTATTAAATGTATCTGATGCTTGAAGAAAATGTTAAATATCTTTTTAAGGATTCAGAACTTTAGGCTTTGCTTTAAAAATGAAAACCGTCTCTGTACTTTGGACTAACGTCACGGAAACACAGGCTTATTGTTAGTTATTCTGTATCTGTGAGCGTCTCTCCGTCTGTTTCTCAGCCACCTGTGAGATGTGCGGCATGGTGGGCGTCAGAGACGCTTTCTACAGTAAAACCAAACGTTTCTGCAGCGTCTCCTGCTCCAGAAGTTACTCGTCCAACTCCAAGAAGGCCAGCATCCTCGCCCGGCTGCAGGTACCGACGCTGACAATAACCAGTTCTACGATGTTCAGCTTCACTCTGACATTTATCAGCTTCAT
>CAFUXE010001577.1:249676-264429 GCA_903364295.1 Serranus cabrilla | reverse complement strand
GCCGAGTGATTCAGTAAAAACACCGTAGTTGCAGTGAGGTTATTTAGGGGAGTCACTCAGGAGGAGGCTGACAGTCCGTGGTGGTCGCTGATGGATTGAGCAGCCTGCACGCGCTCAGACCGGCCCGTTGACCGACACTTCCTGGGGCGGTGGCGTTTCCTCTCTGTTAGGGACACAGAGGAGACAGTCACAAACACAGAACTGGAGAGGATGAGCATCTTCTGTGTGTAACCTCAGCCATCATCTCTGACGGATCAACTTTTCCAAAGAGAAAAAAATAATCCCAGTTTGAATATTAATCCACAACAGTTCAGAGGCAAATCAGTATCTATTGGTATCATGGTACACTTTGTGCGTTAAGAGCCAATAACATTTTTCTTCATTTAAATGGTTTAATGCCAATTGACTGACATTTAATATACAGTTCTGATGTTTATTTGGCTGTTTATTTTGTTTGGATTTATTTTATTCTCTCAGATTTCATTTGCAGAATTGGATGACAGTGGAGTGAACATTTCACCGGGGTATACAGTATATGAAGGTATTTTCATTTGTCAAGGGCTTTTATTCTGAAAGGTTAAAACACAAGGAGTGGATCTGTTGTGGTGCAAAAGTTCAGAAAAGTCATCCTTGTTAAAAGATAAAAAATAAAAATACAGCTTTTTTGTAGCATATTTGTGTTTTCATAAATTGAGGTGGACCAAAGAAAAAACACCCCCAGTGTGTAAAGGTAAGTTGATCTGCAGATACCTTGCTCAGATAATTGATTCAAGTTTTTGGTACAGGAAACATAAAATAAAATAAAATAAAGAGATTTAGTCGAGCACCTCCATTGGGAAGCTTCCTTTTTACTGGTAATTCATCTAAAATCATCCAGACTCCGTAATCAAAGAGCGAGGTGATGGAACTTACTTCCTGTCAGTCTGTGTGGTTACAGGTGAGTCGTCAGCGGGCTGCTGCTCTGATGCTTTAGGAGGATCTGACAGAGAGAGTTTCTCCAGAGACACCGGACTCTCCTCACTGCAGGACACACACACAACCATCACCAGTTAGTCCAAGCAGTTTCAGCACAGACTGCACACTCAGGACAAGTCAATCAACTTCTGTTCACTCTTTGCAGTGGGGTCAAAGGTCAGCCACATAACAAAGGCAACAGAAAACTGCTAAAACTGAAGCAATCATTCTTCAAACTATTGGGAAAAGTAATAATACTGGATTTTCTATCCAGCAAATAGTCCAGTTCCAAACTTCTTCGACTGAAGAATCTGAAGCTGAAGTTTCTATCGAGTAGCAGAGAAGCTCCCAGGATGTACTTTACTTAGAAAGGCAAAACTGAACAAATCCAGTAATTTCAAATCCCAGTCCAGTCTATAATTACCTCAATGTGGTAGTTATGTTTCAAATATAGATGTTTACACACACACACACACACAGAGCGGCTTTCCGTGTGGAGAGTGGACTGGTCAACGGAGGATTTCACCCCTCAGCGTCTGACAGCGAAGCTTTCAGCGAAAAAACATGCAAACCTTTTGAGGTCAGCTGTCTTGTTGCCGGGGGCGCCGGCTGTTTCCGAGGGGATGGCTGCGGCGGGAGGAGCACCGGCGTTTTTGTCATCCTCCTCGCTGTCGGATCCCCCGGAGGAGCTGCTGTCTGAGGCCACGAGAGGAGCCTTCCTCCCTTCTCCCACCGGCCAAGCACCAGAGGAGGCACGAGCATCTGCTCACACACACACAGGAGACACAACTAATGAGTTTGTTCTGCTGTTCAAATTCATTAAGGTGTTTTAAGTGTTCTTCTCTGACGGACAGAGGCTGTTAAGTGGTACTCACCACTCTTCTCGTGGTTTGGTTTGGCTTGTTTATCTGCATCGCTGCTGCTCGAGTCCACAGGAGAGCTGCACCTGGGCTCAGTCTCTGTACTGCAGACAGTCCACACAGCAGAGAAAAACAATGACCATCGTTTCTACACAATCTGCACTTTTGTGGCCAGTTTTGAAGAGTTTGGTTATATTCAATATGTCATGTGTCTTCATGTTGTCAGTGAGGAGTGGAGAACTTAATGTCATACAATACGTAGTTAGGCGGAGCGGTTTATTTTGGGCTAGGATTTAAATTATACATGTAGAATAAAGTGAATTTGAAAGAAATATCAACATTTCAGGCTTTGTTGTGGTAACTTTTTCTACTGGAAACTTTCATAACCTATGATGCTTTCACTGCAACGATGTCAGTTTTTACAGTTTCTTTCTGTGATTTACGGTGTATTTTTTTTCCACAGAAAACATATTTTCCAACCCAACAGATGTAAGAATATTTGAAGTTGTTTTGATACTTTATTAGACTAAAATGGTGAAGCGAGCCCTCAAAGATTTGAATGAACCAACAATGTTTTGATCCTGCAAGAATCTCCCTCATGTATACCAGCAAAACATGAGCTCCTTGAACTGCAGAATAAAATTATCTTTTTTTCAACAAAAAGTTTCACAAACTATGGACGCAGAGAAAATGTCCCTTCTATGTTGACAGGTTTGCAATTCCACAGCATCTGAAGAACTGGAAGATTAGGCAAAATAGAGCCAATGATTGAAAAATGACAACAAATGTCCAACACTTGCCCAACTATTGATTCTACCTTTATTTCCACCTTGAGCTACTGAATAGAAAATGAATTAAGTCCCTGTTAGCTACCGCTGAAACACAGGTTTAACATAAAAACATCCTGGTCCTGTGGGACGTGAAAACAGCCTCATAACTGTTAACCGAGAACATATTACATTAATTTAAGTTTTCTTTAAGACCATCCTGGCAGACTTGCTAGTTTGGGTGAACAGGTTTGCTTCTCACCCGGAGAAAGGCTGGAACTCAGTGAAGTTGGCCCAGCCACTTCCCTGCGTCTCTGCTCCGCTCCTAGATGAGCTGTCCCACCCTGCTGGGGTTTGGGAAGCTGCATTCCCTCCAGATTCCCTGAAATTTGCTGTCCAGCCTGGACCTGGAAACAAGCCAAAAAAAAAATGTACTCTTTCAAAAGAAATAGGTTTACATGACATTTGGTTGTGTCCTGGGAGTAGCTGGGCTCCTCTAATCTACCTGTATCTGATGTGTTCTGCTCAGACTCTTCGTCCTCATCAGATTCAGATCTGTGGTCCCGCTCCCTGCCTCCGTTCTCCATGCTGCTCCTGGAGCTGTTCTCTGAGGTTTGGGAGACCCCGAACCTGGTAGAGAGAGACAATGGATTAAAAAAAAAAAAATGAGGAGAAGCAATGCAGTGAGGGAACCAAAAACTAGAAACCATAACGAGGTTTACCTTGTTCTGGATTTAGCTTGTGTTGCATAGTTCATCTCCTTCTCCTCCCAAATGTCCTCCTCTTCTTCAGCATCATCAAACTGGCGTATCCTCTCTTTACAGCACGCTTCAAAAGCAGCCGCATTGGCCTGCGCACAAACACATTTAATCAAGTCAGTCAGGGCTCCTAACAGATAGATCACCAATACGTGGTGTCAGTCTTTTATTTACTTGTGTTAGCCCGGACAGCGGTAACCACTCAAACCAACAATAGCAACAGTTGCTGTGGTACATTAAAGCCGTGTGTCCACCAAAGTGTTTTCCCCCCAGCTGAAAGCACCAGGTGCTCTTCTGAAAACATCCAGTCAGGAGCGCTTGAGAGGGTTTGGTTGTGTCTGGTTGCTATGATACAGAAAGTCCTCAGAAGTAAAAATGTCGGCACATGACAGAGTATTTGCTCTGTCCCTCGTCCTGGATGAAGGAAGGAAGGGAAGAGGAAGGACCTGCTGGGTAGACCCTGAATGAACCGGTTCCCCCGGGCTAAACTATGAGAGACCTGGAGGCTCCTGTGTTTACAACTCTATCTGTACTTTTGGTGTTAATTTATGATCAACCAGCAGCATCTCTGTTGTGGGTGTCAAGCGACAACACTCTTTACTGTAAGTGTAAAAAAAACAGCCAATACTTTATCGATACAATTAGTTAACAAGAATAAAAATGTAGAAAAGTGACATCTGCTCTGTGCACAGTCTCTCATCCACCACTGCTGTATTTACACGAGCACAGCCAGAGAGAGAGAAAACGTGTGTGTGTGTGTGTATATATATATATGAGAAGTAATATTATAGCTGTGAATGTGTAGCAGTGCAGTGTGTTCACAGTTTAAACTATGTCAGTAAATAAATCCAACAACTCTTTAAGACCAGAGCCAAGTTCCTGTGTTTTGCTGCCACTGGCTGATCAAAGAGGGTTAGCACTGAAGTTAGCAACAACTTTGGCTGTAAGGTGGATCAGCTGTTCTCAAAAAGTAACAAGCTGCTTCTCAGAGGTTTGTTCACACTCGCTTACTCAGTATTGTGATGTCAAGAATATTTGTTTCCATTGAGGTATTATCAAGTTTTATATGGTGACTCTGTTGAAACGTCACTGTTCCTGCTCCAGAAACAACATGTAGTTACATTTAAAAGCAAATTCTAAACAAACATGCAGCGTTTCGGCAAAGAAGAGAATTGTAGCCCTGAGCTGTTTGGTCCGCTTGAAGCAAACTCAAGTAATGTCAGATAGTCAATTTGGTTTAAGCTAGCGTGAATGTCCAAACTAACTATGGTGTGGACCAAAGAACTGAACTCCATTAAAAAAAATGAGGGTCTCGGTTCGCTTCCAAGTGCACCAGAGTTCGGTTCTCGCAGTCCGAATCAAAGAAAGGAAGCAAACCAAAAACACAAAGCATTCTGGGTCGAATTTCAGCAGAAATTTGAGAATCAACACCAGGCAAAGTAGTAGCAGGCTCAAAAAATGTCTTGTGAACAGACATGGTCCTATCCAAACTCAGTCACAGAACACAGGCGCTTGAGGCTACACACAAAAACAGTAGTAGCTGAAAAATCCTATCATACAATATCACTGACAGTGAAAACAGGAGTGTGATAGTTACATGTTTTTTAAATAACTGAGTAAGATGCAAAGAAGGGGCCAAACACTTACACTATTATCATCAGCATCTAGATTGAAGTTTATTTCGGCAATTCTGTCAAATGTGGCACTGAGGAAAGAGAACAAGACAAACAATAAAATATTATCATCTTTATCTTGTAGGTTCAAGCGACTGCTGACATCAAACAGACATAAAATCAAATAGTGGAACCAAGGACAAAGAGAAATGTCTCTGAGCTCCGGTGTAGTCTGGCACCAACTTGTTCTTTGCTGAGAATCAAAGTTTTATTTTTTTATTTTCCTTAAAGGGCAACAAGTCGTGTGAGACATGATTACTTACTTGATATTTTCATCATGCTCGCTAAACTCCTCGTCATTGAAGCCAAACTGGTCGACAAAGTTGGCGGTCATCTGTTGGATCTGATAGTCAGAGAAGGCCTGGGAAGGTCAAAGGTTACATCATTATGGACAGAGAGGGATATTTATCTATTCTTGCTAATAAAGTAACAGTGGAGTCGTTTTGTTGATCCTACCTGCTGGAGAGACAGGTCGTTGGGGAAGGGGCTCTCCATGTCGTCGTCTTCACTGGACGAGTGCATGTTGTGGGTGCTTACCTGCAGGAAACAGTGCATATGTCTGGTGACATTGTCACAAATACTTAGAAAAAATGTACTTGTAAAATCATGGAGTATTTGTGCGGTGACATAAATATTGTAACATCATTAAAAAAATGACTTTCTTTTAAACACCAGATTTTCAGTTATTTTAAAGTACACAGTTGGTCTTTGTCATACTACAGAGATTTAGAATATCGTCGTCGTATAAGTCATTTATTGACTTTTTTGCCTAAATATCATATATTCAAAATGTGGTTCCGCTTTTTGTGTTTTCTGAAAAAATTACTTATGCCGTTATTTTAAGAGGGTGTCAATATCATGGCTACAGAAGCCCTGATAAAACTAAGTTTTGATTTCTAGTGTTTTCTCTCCTGTATTTATGAACTTAGGGTGAAAGAATGCCAAAAAATATATTTTTTAAGACAATTGTTTTAAGTTACTTATCTGTCATCTGTGAAAATGTGAGGACAAATAGTTTAAGCTGTTTTGTTTGTTCCCAAAAAGTTGGGACCACTGTGAGTGCAGAAAATACATTTTCTTGCAATACAAATGCACATCTGTAATTTGTAAACATGCCTGCTGCATATCAGCAGGTACCGCTGCCGTCTGGGCCCTCATGGAGGGAGGTATAGTCAAGGGCGATGTGGTTGTAAATCAATTAAACAGAACACTTCTCACTTGTTGCTAACATTCTTCGATTTATTAAAAATCTAGGAAAAAAAATTTGAATTTTCTGAGAAGCTGGTAACTGCTGCTCTGACACTGTGCTTGGCTGCTGGATCCTGTCCTGATTAACCGGCTCACCAGCTCTACCGTGTTCCTCCTGTTAGTTTCTCTCAGTGTCTCGTCCACGAAGCTCTCCCAGCGACCTCTGCAGTCTTCTGGCAGCTCTGCAAAAACAGGGATATTCATTTTCATTGACTTTACAGCAAAATGGAAACATGTTTGGCATCAAGCCTGCTGCAATATAAGATTACTAGGGCTGTCAAAGTTTACGCCAAAAAAAAACATGAAAGTAACGCCATAATCGAGCGGAAACACCTTAATGCTAATTTGTTTTTGCTCAACTAATTGTTTTGTTATTAACGCAGGTTGTGTTATGATTAGTTTATATTGTGGAGGACGAATATCAGCATAAAATCATTTGGACTTTTATGAAGAAGTGAGTTGGGACACACTGCTGCACTCAGCGGAGACTACAGGAGAAATAGTATTTACTGGATGTAAATCCGGTTCTATAACAACTGTAATATTAATTGATTTTCAAGAATTAATCTACATCCATTTCACAAAGAAGCATATTTCTCCACTCCCATGTTGAAAACAATTAAAGACTAGAGAAATCTCAGGTACATAAAGGTAAATTTTTTAAAAGATAAAAAATGTGTGATTTATTTTAAATTAACTGTTTGAACGCCAAACTCTGATGATAGGTTTCAACTGCGTGTTTTTTATTTTTTAAAAAGCCAAAAATACATTGCTTATCACTGACGAAACTGTAAAAACAGGCTTTTGTCATTGGATTTTCAACTTTACAATGGTCCTTAAACAGATCAGCTACTGTCGCAAAGCGCCAAATACTAGCTTATAATTGTATCTTTCTAACTCTATGTATCAAAACCACTTTCATTTAAAAACATCACGTTCTGTGCTCCTCAGTGTAACTGGTAAGCCATGATCGACTCTGCTGAGGCCAACAGTCATCTGACAAATATGCACTGAAACCAGGCAGAGCTGCAGGCTGTTTACACAGTGCAGAGAGAAGACAAGAGGGGTTGAAGTAGTGGTTGTAAAAATGTAAGTAGTTCAGTATGTAAAGCATGCAGAGCTCCCATTTTTCTGTTATTGGTTATGCATGTGGGCACCATGAAAAAGGTTGTACATATAGATTCAATTTTATTCTGTTTCTTGAAAAGTAATATATCATAGAAATTCAAGTCAAAGCTGTTATTTCTGCGGAAGAGATATTTCTGAGTTCCTCCTACTTCTAGATATACATGTGCGGTTTCTATAGATGTGCAGGATCTATATATCAAAGTGTAAAATGAGGCAACGACAATAAGTAAAATGTGACAGGAGAAAAAAAGCACACTGAGGTTCAAAGGGGATCACTTGGAGTTATCTATTGACAATCACTGATTGATTACCTTTGATGAGGTCTGTGATCTGGGCCTGTACTGGTCCTTTCTCCAGGTTCTGGACCACCATGTTGGCAATTCTGGTCAGATGACCCATGTTGCCTCTCCTGGTGCCGCCCTCACCCCTGAGATTCACAAATACACATTTAACTTCACTGTAACACTGCTTGTCATAACTAATCATAAAGGTATTTAGTACTTATGTGTAACACCGCCAAAGTATTATTAAAGCATTAGAATTTTGTATTTGAGAACAATGTGATTCTTACTGGATTTTATCATTCTCCTCCCAGGCGTCAAGGATCCTCTGTACCAGCTGACACTTCTGGAAGAGCTGGAGGTTCAACAGAAACACAGAATCAAGAAGAGTCTGGAAATAATCAAGGAAGAACACATAAACCTTGCAAACAAACATAGGTTTGGGTGTATTACGGCAAGTTCAGAACATCAAGAAGCTTGGCCACCTACATGTGCTACGAGGGCGTTGTGGATGGAGGTCTGTGGGTCACTGGTCCTGCCTGTCTCCACGGCCTCCCCCTGCACCTCAGGGTTGGATGCTGCGGGCTGCCCGTCGTGGTTCTGGAGGCCCGGGCTGGGCCGCTCCTCTGAGGAAGGATGGTTCAAGATAGCCGCCACACACAGCTCCACTTGGAAGTGCAAAAAGTTATTCCAGGAGTATTTGAAGAACAGATCCTGTTTGGAGAGAAGGGTGTAAAGCAAAGTTAGCAAAGGCAAAACTGAGTGGACACAGTGGTCAAGATGTGCTGTTAGTCGATGTCAGTTCTTAAGCATTTTAGCAATGTAGTGCAACACCACGTGGCTCTGTGCTTTTCTTAAATTATTTAAAAAGTCATAGTGGTAATATCTGGACAAGAATGACTTCTCTAGTGCCTCCATGCTGCTTTACCAGGGCAACACTGTCTGCTGCACTACACACAACGTTTAACACAATGTTTGTCTTGTATGAACTTGCTCCTGATAAGCCACACCCCCTGCACCTTGGTCAGGTGGTGTGACAAGGTAATCAGAGCTTCCCTGCCTCATGACCAACGTTGTAAAAAAATCTGATGCAAGTGTTTTCGATATCCACACACACACACACACACACACAAGCGTCCCTCTTAAAATGTATGAGGGCCCTAACACACACTATGTGTTCAACAGGAGGAGCTGCAGAGCTTCAATGGCTGAGCTTACCAGTAGTAGGTCCATGGTGGCGAGATTGCAGAGCTCCTGGCATATGCTGGGGGCACTGGTCTGCAGCAGGGCGGCCACTAGCCTGGCCACGTGAAGGCGGGCGTTCCCCAGTGGCTGCTCTAGAACGCCAACGGTTGTCAATATTGCACTTTTCTGTCAAAAGAGAAAAGCAAAATATTGTTTTAAAAGCTATACAGAAGAACCCAGAGTTTCATGCTATAACTGCACCACAGGCGGGAAAACAAGACTGTATAACAATGAAAATGTATAACTGCCAATTTACAATTTGCTACACCAGTTTTTTTATTTTATTTTAATGCAAAAATGTGCTAATTAAAGGCCTTGTATGTCAACCTGGAGAAAAAAATCACTACAGCTGATGGGATTAACCATCATGTATATATGCACCAATACTGATATAGGGCCAATTAAGACTCAAATAGCTGGACATCATTACAATGGGGATTATCTATTCACTTCAATTCTGCTTAAATACAGTACTATATACAATATACACTGGAATGTTCATTTCTCTTTATGTTTGACAGATTTTTTAGCTGCATTTAAAGGTTCACACTTGTTAATCCTGTAATTTCATGCTTTACCTTGGGGGGATCCAGGAGAAGCTGCTGGAAGTCCTTTAAATGGGGCTCAATGGCATTTAAAATACTGCTGTTGACAGTGTAAGACCTTTCATAACCCTGAGAATACAGATCCATCAGCCCTTCCAACCTGAGAGACACAAGCAGATTAAAAAACCTGTTATTAGGGTATGCCGGGGGAGATTTTCTCCTCCTTCATGACACCTTATAAGAGAACATAAAAACAATACAAATTCACCATGTGGTTCTCCGAAGACCCTGAAAGACCAGGACCCAGAGGAACTAATAACAACTAAGCTGCCAACATTTACAATTACAGCCTTTTCAGGAAACACTTTGACTCACCCAGACCTCCTGGTCTCCAGTAAGGTAAGTAGCACTTGAGTTCCGTTAACAATGGAGGCCTCACTCCTCTCCCCCTCAAACATGTTCTTGAGGAGCCCTGCTACACTCTCCTGCCTGAAAGACAGAGGTTCATACGGGAGCAAATTTAGGAAATTAACTACACGATGAGGATATGCTCATGTTGCGCCTCTGGGAAAAACGTGTTGTTGGACACACAGTGATACCAGGTAGAGTGTGCTCATAGGTCTGTGGCTCGCTAGATTTAAGAGAGGGTTAAATTTATGTTGACCAAGAATTTCTCCTGTTGCCTACTGCACTCATTTAAAACTTGGTATTTTTCTGCATGTGTGTTCATTCTGTTAAAACTTGGTATTTCTGCACAGTTGCAGATAAAGATTAGGCCGTATTGATTTGATCAGTATTTTACAGAATTAAATTCCAGTGGTGGCTGCGTAGGATTGTTTCACTCTTCACAACATTGTAAAGTCCAAAAGTCAAAAAAAAAAAAAGACAGATGTTACAATTTCCAAAATTCACAACATGTTTTAATCTCATGAAATATATATGGCTTCAATGTGTATTAGTTAGCATTTAGTCCTTCAAAACAACATTTTTACTGCGCTGTAACGAGAAGCATGCAAGTATTAAAAAGGCTCCAATCTAATGTGTAAATTATTGTTGACATAATGAAGCTATATAGATTAAATAAAGTGGATTTGATTTTATTATGGACTCATTTTCTCCATATTAATAATTTTATTAAAATTGAGGAGATCGTTTTTTATATTGATATGACACATTCAAATTTTCATTTAAAAACCTGAAACAGAAGCGTCTAGTTAAAATGAGAAAAAAAACATCTGGTGCAACTCTATTTATCTGCTACTGTTCAAACTGAGGTGTGGAAATTCATGAGAGTGATGTTTTACAAGCAAGGCAACATTATGAAGGACACAAACTCAAACTTGCATAAAAATCCAAACTGTTGTCAAACAGGCTCTGCCAGCAAATCCTTGTTCACACAACCTTTTACGGAACTCTCTGATCCAGATTGGGAAATGTTAGATCTGTAGTCAACGACGACAGGAGTGTTTCAGTGTGTTTACGATCCCTGCCTGTGCGGACATGTGGGAGCACACATCTTACCAAGTCTACCGTCAAACTCACAAAAAACGCATGAAAAGAGCCTATCAATTATGTGACATAATGAACCAACAACAGATGGGGAAAAAGATCTGAGTAGCTTAGTCATCAGACAGAGCCAATCCGGTGCCATTTTTTACATTTTGGTTTCTAATGTACTGCGGCCAGATAAATGTCCGGGTTTTCAATACACGCTCATACTCGCTCTAATTACCACAAGCAACTGGTCACTTTTCCTCCTAGAACTTCAACCAAAAGGCATCGCAAACTTACGACTCTAGTACAGCCAATAGTGGGTCAGCCTCCATATTCTCCTGCATCTGATTGGCCTGGTCTCGACTAAGGCGGATGATGTCACAAAGCGTTTGGGATGCATTTGATTGTCTCTGAAATGTAAAGCATTGAGTTAGAACATCCTAACGAACAAACAACTCCTTTAAATTGTGTTATTTCAAATACTAGTACTAATCCTAATAGCTTCTTCATGTTCTTCTTAGACCAGCATGGTGGCAGGTCACCTCCCTGCAGGCCTCACACTCACCTCCTCGTCTTTGCCGGTGTGGATGAGCTCCGTGAGTCTCTGTACCAACTTCTCCTCATTCAACCACTTGGGGGGAAAAAGCAGAAAAAGTGTGAGAAGCTTTAAAGGCCTCTGGGGCCTGGTGTTTACATGAAGATGCATTTAGAGAGCTTACATGGAGGACCTCCTGCCTCAAGGGGGCAGGCTCCACACAACTGATGAGGCGAAGCAGCAGGTCCATCATGGCAGACGCGTCAATGTGTTTCAGCACCAGACCAATGAAGCCTTCCTTTTTCTTAAGAAAGGTAATCACCTGGAAAACAGAGCAAAGTGGTCAATACCTACTTACTTATCTTTAACCCTCAAAGACTCACGGGGCCAACGACAACCCTGGTCAACATTACTGTCTTTCAGAGGCTGTATCCTGCTTCTTTTTAAAACTAGAGTGAAGATTGGAATCATTTGAAACTAGGTGTTGCAATCCATCCAGTGGTCCAGGTCACAGCTTGTCGGGCCACTCAAAAGTTAGGCTCAATTTTGGGCAAATTTAAAACTGGCATGGCCATTTTGACATCTGACCTCAAAATGAATGAAAATGGGTTCTGTTGGTACCCCTTAAAAGACTGTTAATCCCATGCAGTTTGAAGCAAACGTTTTTTTTTGTCTCATGCAGACCAAATGTGTTGTTTTTGTCTATTGTATATGCACATTTCTGCAGACTGAGGTCCCTAAACATTCTTGAATTGCATGTATTGTCTATCACTGGAAATCTGAGACTCTTATGAATTCAATGAGCTCAATTTATTAATGTATTAATTACCAATAGCAGCACTTCATTGTAGTGAGAATGTTTTTTTTTTTACTTGAGTTCCCTGTATAAAATGAGCTGCTGTGACCTCTGGGATAATCACAGCCTGATGAAACTTTACAACCAAAAAATAGAAGCCTTGAGCATTCAGAAGATGTATGGCTTTCCTAGGTATATTGACAATCTACATAACAGAGGATGTTTGACAATTTCCATCAATTCCTTAATGGTAAAGTAGTTTAATTTTCACAGAATCTATGTAACAAATGATATCAATCCAAACATTGCTGCAAAAACACAATATTCTGAACCCTCTAAAACAGACAAACATGGGGATATGGTGGGTTTCTAAAGGTTGGCATCATTCTGTACAGTATGTCAGTGTTTTGTCAGCGATATACCTGTTCGGTTTTCCTGGCGATGAGATTGCCGATGGTTTTGCTGAAGAAGCTAGCCAGGAGTGGATTGAGGGGTGGATCCTGCTCCAGGAAGTGATAGAGCACCTCAAGGAGAGAGTCGTCAGCACCCAGCTTATCGTTTATGATGGACACATCTGATGTCAGCAGCTCACAAGCAATGTTGGGAAATCTGACAAAAAAAAGACAGAATGACAGTAAGCACGAGAGCAACTAATGATATCACTGTGGCACTTCAGAGATGTTTCTACTCATCCATGTCTTAATGTATCTCAAGGAGAGAAAAAGCAATATATGAAATTAAATCTAATTCTATGATTCCTGAGAATTTTAGTGATCGGAAGAGTAAAAATGGGAAAGTAAAATTAAAAAAAAGGGCAGAGCAGAAAATGGAATTGTATTGCAGTATTGAACACAACCAGACACCAAAACTTTACATTGAATTATTTCTTAATGAGAGTATATGAAGTAAAGGTACACTATGACAATGTGTTATTTTAAAGCATTCTAATTGAAATGAATTATACTAAGTGCTACGATTTTGCAAGATTTTGACATTTGGTATAATGTTTTTTTTCATGAGAGAGACAAAGAAAATAAATAAATACATTAAATTCATGCATAAAACCACAATAGTTGTTTTGTTTATCTGTCCCAATAACTAAACAATACCTACAAGAAATGAGGTACAGGTCAAATAGCACTAGTTGAGGCAATGTTAGCAATGTTAGACACTTCATTTGTTCAGATGTGAAAGTCACATAATAACAAAAAGAAGCTAACCCACCAAGGTGGCAGTAACGTCAGACCAGCAACTCTTGTGTTAAAAGCAAGGTAAAATTGCTGTTTTTGTCAATGGAGTCTGGGGGCTTTGAAGAAAGTATAGATAATGGCTTCAGTTTTATGTGGGTCAAATAGCTTTTGCCCCAGTCCACAGTAGTGCATATCACTCTCTTCAAAGCCACCAGACTCCTTTGACAAAAACAGTTATTTCACCTCACAGAACACCAGGATTGTTGGTCCACTGCTGCCTCGATCTGTTTGTTTTGTATGACTTTCAATCTCAGGTCCAAACTATCATGGCGTCCAGAGCAGTACGCTGCTTAGCCTTGATGCCGGTACTCAGCTTCTTCAAACAACGAACATTCAGTCCGCAACTGGAAATACACTGTAGCTACACCAGGTCACATGGGAAAAGTTTTCTAGATTTTCATTCTAGAGAATCCGTAAAAACAAAACACAATATAAATTGTACTGTGTAATTATGGTGGTTTCCAATGGTCACGCTGATTATGCTATACACTGTATTTTTCAGTCAGTCACCACTGAGTGTGCGCACTCACTTAAAACGACTCCTCTCCTCCAGGTCGGCGGGCGGCTCTGTGGTGATGAGGCTGACCAGCTCCTGCATGCAGTGGTCCTGGGAGAGGAAGAGGAGCAGCCGACGGTTTTGGGCCTTGCACTCCTGCAGGACGTCATCCTCCTCCATCAGCTCTCTCAGCGTCACGTCCTCCCTGTCCAGCAGCTGGTCGATGTGGGAGGTGGTGTGCAGGTCGAACTTCCAAAACATGGTGGCCGCTGGGACGGGGGACACTGCCCTGGAGTTAGGAGACAGGAGGGAGGGGAAAGTACAGGACAGAAAGCACAGAGGAGGTAGAGGAGGATGAGGGAATACAGAGCGGGCCCAGTAGTGGCCAGAACAATGAAAGCAAAGGGGTAGGAAAGGGAAGAGTGGAGGGGGAGGTGGGGAAGGAAGCAGGGGAGAGAAATAGATGTAAACAAACACGTGAGCTTGATAGTTCAACATAAAAAGCTGGAACAACAAGAGAGTACTATCACTTGTAGTACTTCCTTTTATTTCACAGACTAGGCTTAAAGGGACTTCAAGATTCTTGTATTAACTTAATAAGAAATTGTCTTGTAAACAGAATTTTCTACTATTATTCATATTGAGCAAATTAATATGGAGTATGCCAAATTATTCTGCATGATTGCAAGGGATTTCTGCCATGAAAAGATTTCAGTGAATACT
>CAFUXE010001577.1:227238-238920 GCA_903364295.1 Serranus cabrilla | reverse complement strand
CTCATCACTACAACCCCAACTCCATGCAGCAGTTCCCCGAAGACCAGGGCACCCTCAGTCCCCCGTTCAGCCAGCCAGGAGGGCTCAGCCCTGGGATGTGGCCCGCTCCAAGAGGGCCCCCACCTCCAAGAATGCAGGGTCCCCCTCCCCAGGGCCAGATGCCTGGACCACACCACCCAGATCAGGGCCGCTACCGGCCTTATTATCAGTAAACTGCCAACTGAACGAATGGGCAACAGCTTGTTATTCTGTTCCATACCATTTGTCTAAATAATGTGATCGTAGACCTCAGGGTTACAGGATGTAGGACTTTCATTTTGATATGACATTTGCCCTGAAGCAAATGTGTATGTATGTGCTGCACATTTTAGTTAAGTGTACTGAACATCCAGTAGACTTGGAGAAGAGCAGAAGAGTCCCTTTTTTAATAGCGTATGGTAAATATTTCTGTATATATGTCAGCTGACTTCACGCATATGTACTGTACATTGAAAGACGCTAAATATGTCTCAATAAATTTTTAACAGCAGATGTGCATCTCATATTTGTTTAATATGACTGATGAAGGATCACCAGCTGCTCAGTTTGCTTTGAAGAGATTGAGAATTGTTTTAATTGAAGCTTTCTAACAACAAGACTATCAGCTTTGATTACATGACTTTGTGTTTATCAGGGATTAGCTGATTCTTTGGCAGCTGTTTGTCTTCTTCGGGTCCTTTTTATAGTTTAAAAGTTTATTTTGTTCAAAACCTTGCTCTGTATCAATATTTGAAGTACAGTTGCGGGTCACATTTTCAAGTTTATATGAATTCAGTTTAATTTAAACTATGTTTAAACAGTTTTGTCCAACTGATGTCAAAGATTTTTTTCACATAAAAGCTCAAATATTTAGGTAACATTTAGGATGATCAGATAAAACATTTACATACACAGTGTGGACTAATTAGATTACACCATAGTTTCAACTATTTTGGAGCTAAAGTTCAGTTTCTTCCCCAATTCTGCAACATCCCAGGTTTGATTCTGGCCTTGGGCCCTACAAGACATGCAAAATCCGTGGTATGGTCATACCCCTTATTATTCTGCTTCCTTCTACAGAGAATTGGGGTTTGTGAGCAGCAGATGTTGGGGAGATAGGTCAAAATAAATGCCACATAGAATTGGTGTAAATCATCTGAAAGCTGGGATCTGAAGATTAATTTGAGACACAGCTCAGCCTTGTGTGTCAAGTTCGTTCTGTGTCAAGCTGGAATAACCTGGCTGGCATTGAAGTTTGTTTGTTTGTTTATTTTTTCTAGTCATTTAAATGACCCATACCTTATGAGATTATTCAATCAACAACAAATATACAAGCAAACACTGCCCCCACAGCATGAGACACAACAAAATAATCCAGACAATACAAAAAATACATGTGCATCCATTAGTGATATATTCAATCAAAGATCCATTTCCAATACACATCAAATCTAAATCATTATAATCAGCGGAACATTAGCTTTTTAAAACAATATTTCTCCAAAATCATGATAAAAGACCGATTATCTTCAATCACACCTTTGTGTCTCCCAGTATCTGCCCATAAACACATTCTTCCCATTCATTCCAATGCCCACTCTTCTATGTGAATGTACTGCTGTACTGTTATTAGTGAAGCTCTGACAATATAATCATTTAACAGGAGGGAAAGGAGTATTTCCAGGCAACATTCCTTTGTTAGGTGTCATGTCAATGGTTTGCATTGTAAATCTCCTGTGAAATGACTAGAACTAGATAAGGTTGCAGAGCTATTCCAGTAACAAAAGACATTTACATAAACACATTAACATCAGATGACCAGCTCTAGTTGGCTGCTGGGCCAAATCGTCCAACTGCGAATAATAAAGTTTAGATTCCATTTTATTTCTAATTTAGCTCAGTTTTGGACACGATTAAACACTCTTGTGTACTTAGTATGGTGCACTGACTGGCATGAGAGATCTGTGTACTTAACTGGTTCAGAGGAACTCAGGTCCTGGATACATCCTGGATATTTCTTTATCTGATTCTCATTCATTTGTTGTTCAACCTGTTTTTGCCTATGCATGTTTCGATAAAGTTTCGTCAGAAGAGCTTTGCACCTGAAGAGGAGACATTCGACACTCTAAAATGAACTTGGAAAAATAAATTTCACCTGCTGCAGACAGCGTATGTCAGCTCTTCTTGTTTATAAAAATTCATGTATGCAAATGGGGTATCTTGTAAAGTACTTTTTTCAAGTGTTAGGACAACAAATTAGGCTTTCTTGCATTCTTGCATAAGTAGGTACAGCACAATATGCAGATGACATACAATATAAATATAAAATCTAATAATAGATCATATAAAAACATCTATCCTCCTCATATTTAGAACGGGCCATGCAGGGTGGAAAACCCACATTTTCCTCCAGTGTTAGGGAGCCATAAACTGGAAACACAATGCCAGTTGGGTGTAGTTTTAGTTTAGATGTCAGCTTGGATTTTAAATACAGCATAAAATTGAAGCAGTTTTTTCTTTTGGAGATTTCTATATTTTCAGTGATTGGCTGACGAGCTCTTCTGTTCTGTCAATATTCCTAGGAAATCCACCCATCCTCTGAATGCTCTAGGTCTGAAGTTTGTGGTTGTAATGTTTCATGAGGGTGTGAACTTAAGTGATTAGACACTATTGTGTACTAAGTATGGTGCACTGACTGGCATGAGAGATCTGTGTATTCAACTGGTTCAGAGGAACTCAGATCCTGGATACATCCTGGATGTTTCTTTATCTGTTTCTCTTTCATTTGTTCTTGTCATGACTCAAACAAAACCTGTTTTTGTCTATGCATGTTTCGATAAAGTTTCGTCAGAAGAGCTTTGCACCTGAAGAGGAGACATTCGACTGTATAAAACTCTAAAATGAACTTGGAAAAACCAATTTCACCTGCTGCAGACAGCATATGTCAGCTCTTCTTGTTTAATTAAAGAATCCAAGCATACAAACTGAGAGTCTTGTAAAGCATTTTTTTCAAGTGTTAGGATAAAGTGCAGTTACCACAACAAATTAGGCCGCTGTGAACACGATTTTGGTCAGAGCTTAGGTGTCAAGTGACTAGTGAACCTTTTTTTCACACAAATGGACAAGAACAGTGGCCCCAATGAACAAGGTAAAGCATAACACACAAAGTGTGTGCAGAGGAGTGACAAACAGTTAACTTTGTGTGTGTGAGTGTTGAGTGATAAGTGGCATAACTACAAACAAGACAGTTGCTGAACCAAATCGTATCTGTGTGCTTAGAAAACAAAGACTGATGATAGATACCTTTTGGGGCATGAAAGAGGATGAAGTGATGACACAAACTTCTAAGAAGACGGCCGTCTTCTCAAATAACACAGTCTGCCTGGAAAGCTTTAAGATTGACAATAGTTAGGCTCTGATACCGCTGTATGTACTTCAAGACGAGGAGCTGTAGGTTTAGGTGATATATACTTATAAATAACTATAACCTGTCCATTTCCTAGAAAAAGGCAGACACAATTTTTGGTAAATTGTCCACAGTTAGCTAATGGTAAAAGGGTTTAAAACATTTTATCTGGTCTATGTACGCTCTTCAACTTCTTGTTGAATTTAATAATTAGTGCATGCAAACAGTGTCTTTTAAGTATTTTTTCTAACCCAAGTTATATGCAGTTCCCACGAGGTTTTCTAAATCTAACAAACAAAAATCCTGTACTTCATTCATTGCTCTTCATACAACAGTAATCCATATTCACAGCACTTCACAGTAGCTCCATGTCTTTGGCTCCTCTTGAGGTGTGTCAGGCTCCTGCTGCAGGAACTGGTCCCAGTCTGGCCTTTGAACTGGTAGCTCTGTCTGGAAGTGGTTCCAGAACCTGGAAACCAACAGGACAGATTCAAGTTTAGAACAATACAATGGTTTGGTCCCACTTAATTGCAATAAACCATACATGTAAATATGTTTATCCAACATCTTTTTAGAGAAACACAGTTTAAAGCAGCTCGAATTGTTGCTCTTGTTGTTGTTATCCGACCTAATAAATGTGTGCGGGACAATTGTAAACAGGGTCATTGAGAGCCAGTCGCTCAGACCACATTCACTGGGGTCTGGGTGTATGTGGTGTGTATGAGAATACTCACTGAACTCCCCATGTAAATAGACGAGTGCTCAAGCGCTCTGAGACGTTTTTACCCCAAACCCTGTTCGTTTACCCTAACCTTTCTCAAATGGTTGGTGGTGTTGCCTTAGAGTTTACGTTGAACAATAAATATAGCCACAATAGATGTAACAAGCAGAAACTGACACGCCGCCCCCTGACAGTGAATATCTTATCTATCAGACTAGGGAAAGGAAGTACGTACATTTCTGCTGCTGCATTTCTCATTTCATAGAAACCACTAAGAGTAAATCTTGTACTTTGGATGTTATCATACTGCTGGCAAAGTGTCAGTGTTATTTGTTCCGATTCTCTGTACAAATCTGATGTTGTAGTGAAAAGTGTAAGAAGTTGAAGTTGCATTCAATGAACAGCTCTGACAGAAGCTATATTTTCAGTTATAAAGTGTAAGCACAGGATGCATTTGAAGCAAAATACACTGAAAATGCTTTTTATGACACGTGGAGACAGACAACCACTCACGCTCAGATTCACACCTATGGGCAATTTAAAGTCACCAGTTAAACCTACGCAGCATGTTTTTTTGTGGGAGGAAGCCTGTAGCGAACCCCCACGCTGACATGGGGAAAACATGATAAACAGTATGAGATTGAGTTGCGTACTTGTGGTGGTAGATATCTGGGTCTCGGCTTATGCGGTTCTGGAAGCCGATGTACAGATCATCCCAGAGACGGCCGTGCAGCACCAGGTATCTCATCACCCCAATCCTGTTTTTAATCTTAGAGGAGGAAACCAAGAAACATCAGTGTCAATGCTCTGTCAAAGCAACAAATAAGCACAGTTACTCAAAACTAATTATTTTTTTAAACATGCAGAATGTACAACACTGATGATTGTTGGTGGCTTTGTGAAAAACTTCTGAAGCTTTCTGAATTACCTTAGAAACTATCTTAATACTTTTGCACGTTTCACATTATGGTAATACCTTTATACAGACTTTACTCTGTCCATCATATATATATATATATATATATGCTGTGGTGTTGTTTGCCAAAGGCTCTGCAGTCTCACCTCTACGTAGGAGTGTTCTCTGTCGGGTCTCTTCTTGGGGAACGACAGATCCAAGAAGTCCACCAAGTAGTCAAAGCCGTCAGTAAGGGGTTTGAATTCGTCATCTGTCTCAATCACCTTGAATAAACATGTAGGGAAATGTACACTTCATCAAATAGACATCCCTTCTGAGCAAGGAACAGACTGAGAGGAAGAGAGGGTCAACCAATAGAAGGAGGTTTCAATTCATAATAGACAGAGTGCCACGCATCATTCTCTGAAGACCACGAGGGAAAAAACCATCCATCTCTCTCCAGTGACAAGGAGCGTCCTTGACGATTTCATCCACTAGCTAAGACAGAAAAAAGGTCAAAGGCTGTTCTGTGGTAAAACGTACTTCCAACAGGTTAAAGAATTCAGAACTAAATTTTTATTAGTTTTGAAAAATCTGACATAACTGACAAACTGACAAAAAGAGGACAAAACAGGATATTACCTAACATTAGCTTGCTAACATATAGCCAACATTATCTTGCTAACAGCTTTTCCTTTCTGGGAGACATAGAGTGCATAAATAATCACAATGTATGTTTAAAAACAGACATTTTGTTCATGTTTCAGCCCATGGTTGTCTCAAAGTTAACGTTTAATATATACGTTTCAGTATTGCAGTTTTCTCACTGACACAGCTGATGTCCCACATCTGTAATTGTGTTTATCTACTTCTTAAATGGTTCTTCTTCTATGGTTTTAAAAAGCTTTGTTCTGAGGTCTTTAACCTGTTGGTAGTACATTCTACCACACAGCAGCTTTGGACCATTTTTCTGTCTTTTGCTAGCGGACGAAATTGTCAACGCTGCACCGTCTTTCAATACAAATGCAATGGAGAGAGATGATTTGTTATCCCTAAGCTCACTACCCCCAGATGGGGGTATTAAAATAATCGTTTGACTCATTACCTGACTTTTGTACCTGCCACTGTACTGGTCCTGAATTTTGTGCACACATGTATGGTCCCCAGAGGATGAATCTCTATAACTTGTGTGATTTCTCTAGCACCACCATGGGTTCAAAAGTTCAACATGTCCCAGTAGAATGTAGACAGGAAATGAGGAGAGAGAGGAGGTGAGACATGCAAAGATCACTGGCTGGAATTGAATGTTGCATTAACAGCAGTCCAGGACTCTTCCATGTCACAACTCTGAAGTAGAACAAAGCCACCAGAACAAAGTGCCACATTGATTTGATACAGAGCTAAAAAGTTGATGCAAAGGAAGGACCAAAGTGTCTGCGATAGCTATTTTACACAACAAGAGAGGATCCTGCTTTTCAAGTATATTTACCCGCACAACAAGGTTGTAGTTTTGAAAGCCTGCCCAGTTGTAATAAAACTGGATCCAGCTTTGATGTTTAAAGATCTCACAGCTGATGGCGCTGTTAAGTTCCTCCACATACAAGTCGAAATCCCAACTGTCCTTGTAGATTTTTGCACTGTCTGGGGGATTTGTGATGGCGTCACTATGTTGGGTGATGTTGTAAAGGAAATATTCACGTAAGAACAAGATGAATCTTAGAACTTCTAGTACTTCATCATATTTCTTGTTATTTATTTGTTCATTTCTGGTTTGGCCACCATTCCTGGTTCCTGGGGCTTTTTTTCAGTGATACTCAAGTTAAATTTGAATAAATGTGGGAAAGACATATTTGAAATAATTGAGATAGTCTGAATGAACTGGGTTGGCTGGTTTACAGTCTCTGATCATGTGCCTGCTTGTGTTGTGATAACAACATAATTATACTCATTAGCAATGATAGCTAGGACTAAACAGTCTGTTTGAACACCGCTTTGTGCTGTTTGTAATGAAATGATCCAAAGTCAACATGAGATATAACACAAACAGTGCTTCATGTGTTGTCAACCTGTTAGTGGAGTCTCTCAGAGCAAGGCCAAGGTCCAGCACAGCGCCTGGCTTTGGGGTCCATGTCTTGATGTCTGGTGTGGACTTATTGATGAGTGCATTGAGGATCTCTGCAGTGACCTTAACATTTGTATCCCTTATGTATCTGCGCACACACACACACACACACACACACACACATTTCTGATGCTGGCACGTTTTGCTCAGCAGGATAATCTTCCCAAAATAAACACCACTTCTATTATGTTTGAAGTGTTAATGCAGCCGACAGCTATCACGAACTGCACCACAGTTGCATGATTTGAACGTCACAGCCATTATCCTTAAAACAGTCTCCGACAAGCTAACCAGCCATTTTGACAAGCTAGTGAAACTGTAGCCTGATAAATTGTTTATTATCATAATCTACAAGACTTTGCGAGAACACTGACAACACAGCTAAAGGCTGTAAGACGGACTAGTGAGAGAGTTGCTGCCCGTCGTGATGTTTAACATCCCCGACAACCACTGTAGTCTTATTTTACTACTTGTTAGCAACCACCTTTTTAACGACACGTAAAAACTTAAAAATTCGCAAGTGGGAGTATTTGCTAACATATTTTATGTCGTACAAAATTTCTTAAGCTTGTGTTTGAGAGGTTAGACCCCATGGCGCTAAAATGCTAACTTACTTCCAGGTTTTAGGACTCATTCCTGGGGCGTCCAATAGAGCTCATCATACCACATCAGCTATGACATCATTAAAATCCATTTCTCCTTGGCTGTAATGTTTTCATCGTCCACTGATTTTCCACAATCTCTACCTGTCTGATGGATGAGCCTCCACAAAGTAGCCAGCGAACGGGCAATAGATCCTCGGCTGCAGTGACTTCACCAGCTGAGCTTTGTAATTCAGCAGCTTCTTCCTTTCAGTCTTGATGAACTCTGCCTTCCAGGAATCTAGGCTCAGACATACACACTCATCTTAATGCCAGCAGGGTGGTTCATACCTGACTTAAAGAGGACATTCCTCTTCAGTATATGTGTACAAGATTCTCATTTGGAGAAAAGTTGGGGATACCTTTTCTTTCCAGCAGTTTCAGTTGAAAGTGAAACTAAACTATCATATTTACAATGAACGTTTTTGGGTGAAATCATGGTGCATTTCAAAGATTCAGACCTATGTCTACTGTGGTGTGCACTGATCTGAGATTCCCAACCATTAAAAGCGCGACTCACCGCTATATTTCCCTCCACAGAATGTCATGGGAAATCCAGATGCACCCCCAGCAAAGTCGCTCATCATTAAGTCCACATTCTGTGGTAGCCTGCCCCCGTTTGGCCTGGTGCAGTCCACAGTGTTCAGTATCAGGTGACCTGCAATCAAAACACACTTAAACAATCCAAGCACATGTATGTTTATGTATGTTTATGTCTGCAACTGTAGCAGTGGTATCAGAATTTGAAAAGCACTAAAAAGCATATACCTTTATATTCAACAATGATGCAGGTGTCCATTTCAGGGTGAACACCATCCATCAGGATCATGAATCTCAGGTTGTTGTCAATCTGTTAGAGACCAAGGCACAGGGTGACTACCTACATCCTCCAAGGATGTTTGGTTTTTGGTTCTGTTGTTGGTCCGTTTTCAGCAGGAATATACAGAAAACCTTCTGGCCCAGTTTTCAGAAAACTTGGTAGAAGCCATTAATATTTAATGGAGATTCGAGTTACGGGGTGGATGGACTAATTATTTTTGACTTTGCTTATAATGCCCTGCTAATTACAGTGAGTTTTATCAAGTATTTTTCATGAAAACAGAATCTTTTCACAGTACACTTTATGAAAGAGTTTTTGTCATTGCCCTTTGACCAGATGGAAGCAGCAGTGACTTACATTTTGCCAGACACCAAAAGGAACAACGTTGATGTTGGTCAGCTTGACTTGGCTTTGATTTAAATACCTGTTGCATGGAGACACAGAAAGCGATGTGAAGAATGGAATAATGGTAATGTTAAACACACTAAAATAATAGATGAAGATGAGCTGCATCACTCTACTCACCAAAAGACCGGCCTGGAAGTATCACCAACATAAATGGGGACATCTGGCCTCCTCTCTGACAAGACCTTCAGTGTGGGGTAACTAGAGAAGACACAGGACATGTCAGATGTCAGGAAAACCAGGCTCGACACTATTGCAGCCCTAAGATTTTGCTTGCAGGCATAGTCCTTTGTTTTCACTTTGATCCATCCACCAACCTAAAAAACCTGAACTGACGACAACAATAAAGCTCGCCCTAAAAGAGGACAAGATCAGGGCCTCCAGATACCATCTGCTAGGTTAACAACAAGGGAATTGGTTTATCAACAATGATACCATCTGCTAGGTTAACAGAAAGGTTTATCAACAATGTAAGGATACCTGGGTGTGGTTTTTGTTAATTTTACGGCTTTGTTTGTACATGATAGGACACCTAAAATAAGTGTCTGAGTTATGTGAGTGCTATTTGCCAACTGCTGCGTGACAGGGAGTAGCACTGTTGACAAAATAGTTGAGTTTCCTCACAGGCTGCATCAGTGTGATATTTAAAAGTTATGACTTCCATCTGGCCTGGAGTGGATCCTGCATTTGGCTGCATGCATCAAACATGGTTAGACTGGCCCATCACATTGTTAGGATAGTCAAGACCAGGGATCGGCAACCTTTACTATCAAAAGAGCTATTGTTGGTCAACTAAAGAGAAAAAAAATGCCAGAATGAAGCCGTAAAACATATTTAGAGCCTTACAATGATGATGAACAGCCTACTAAGTCTAAGTTAGCCACTGGCATTACTAATAGGTCAACATGAGCAATTATTAATATTATTTTGTCAGAATGCAGCGAGGTCCTGAGTGCAAATGAAAGGCTGGACACCAAAGAATTATCTCAGGAGATTTGGAAACAAAAGCTTTAGCCTAGAAAGAAAAACTTAAAAATAAACTCAAAATTCGAAGGTTAAGACACCGGGTCATAGACTTCATACGCTATGATGCACATTTTAGTTGACTTTTTAATGCTGTATATTAGCTACACATTTTTACAATTGAAAAATAAAAATAGCAAATTACAAATTGGCCGACGCCTATGATATATCAAAATTAAAATGTCAGGAAGTAAATGTTGAAAGGAACCTTTTATATATAAAGGGCTTGGCTGCACATAAAACACAGTTTACAGTCTTTTACTCACATCATCAAGTGAAAATTCAACGTAGTGTCACAACATAATCCTCTTCGAAGAATTATCCATTTATCAGGCTCTGCCTAAGTTGTTACTGTATTGCTGTGATGTACATAACAAGAGATGACCTTTTTAACAGCTTTCATAGAGTGTACCTGAGGTGATCAGAGTGCATGTGGCTGATGTAGATGAGATCTGCTGCACACATTCTGTCCAGAGAATCAGCTGGAGGCTCATGGAAAAGCCACCAGCCTCTGGCAAATGCAGGACCCTTTAACCATGGGTCAAACATGAACCGCTTCTGTCCCAGCTGAAGCTCCATACAGGCGTGCGTCAAGTAAGTCACCTGGGTGAGAAGATCAAATATTTGTGGCAGATGTCACTATATTACCTTGGTGATTCTGGCGTGTAGAGTTCTGGCTATCCTATTAAACTGTAAAAGAGTGAATACAGTCCAAGTGAGGACAGATAAAATCAACACTCCTGGTATGACAGGGGTCACCTGCACGAACAGACCCGACAACCCTAATAAACTAGACGTGGCTACAGTTAAAGTGAGGACACAAAATCAAAGTCATCACTTGTCTATCAGAAGTGTTCAGCACAGAGTTCTTACAGCATTTTAAAGGTACAGTTCATGAACAACAACTGAACTGATATCCTGTTTAAGAAGCTGTTGCAACGAACAGGTTCCCAGAGAGTCTTATTTCTATCCCAGCAGAGAGGGAACACTCAGTGGAGCGCACAGAGAGCAACAGCCCAGCAGAGAGGAGGCACAGCAGGATGCAATGTGTAGTCAGTTGTGGGGATGAGGCCATCCTGGCTCACCTGCCTCGCTTTTTCTTCTTCTCGCCTGTGATTCTCTCTGCCAGCTGTTGTTCTCTGTGTGCTTCACTGAGCTAGTACTCTCCACTGGGAAAAAGCTAGACACTCGAGGGACCTAACCATTGTATCAGAATCTTAGTTTGTGTGTGGGTTTTAAAGCTGCTAACCGCTGTACAGCGAACAGTATAGCTGTGTCTACCTCTTTGTCCCCTATGAGTGCAGACTGGATGCTACACTGACTCACTGCTGCCTGTCAAGGTACAAGTGTTGTTACAGGACAGGATGGACTGGGGCTAGCTGATTAGCATACTAATTTCAGGAAATATCTCCGTAACACAACATAGACGTCTTTGACAGAACTGCAAAACTGTTATTGCACACTATCATCATAGTGCTTGTACATTTTCAGAATTTTTCAAATAAAAATCTGGCCAAATCTTTGCACCTTTAAGAGCCAAATTCCAGCATTTTTCAAGCACCTTCAAGGTACCTAAACTCAAATTTCTGGAGATTAAATTATTTACTTTATTTTACCAATTGTTTTTGTTA
>CAFUXE010001577.1:138102-158997 GCA_903364295.1 Serranus cabrilla | reverse complement strand
AAATGCGCTCAATGAACACAGCACATCAGCCTGTCACATGAACTCTTTAATTGTCCTTTAGAATCAAGATCACTATGCTGTCCTCGGGCTGCCACACTTGAGGTACAAAGCCACACAGAAACAGATCAAAGCAGCCCGTGAGTATATTCTCTCCCTCCTCCTGCTCCTACAGGTCTTTCTTCACTTAGTTGAACTTACTCCGCTCACATTCTGTGCCGTTTGTCCACAGACAAAGCAATCGTGTTGAAGCACCATCCCGACAAGAGGAAAGCTGCAGGAGAGCAGATCGTAGAGGGAGACAACGACTACTTCACCTGTATCACTAAAGGTACGTGTCACTGCTCAACGCTGCCGCACTGTTGGCTCTGAACCCAACGTCACCGTGTCCTCGCTTGTGTGTGTGTGTTTGGACCTCAGCTATAGAAATCCTGTCGGACCCCGTGAAGAGGAGAGCCTTCGACAGCGTCGACCCTACCTTTGACAACGCCGTGCCTTCGAAGAGCGAAGGCAAAGAGAACTTTTTTGAGTTTTTTTCTCCTGTTTTTGAGAGGAACGCCAGATGGTCTTCCAAAAAGCACTCGCCCAAACTGGGAACCATGGAGTCCTCTTTCGAAGAAGTTGATAATTTTTACTCGTTTTGGTAAGGGGGGAGAGATTTTCCAGGCTTAAGCGCAATATATGTTGATGTGATGAGAGAAATTTAAGTGATTGGTTGGCATCGGTGGAGAAAGTGAAGAAATTAGAAGAAAAAGTTGAACTGGTGTCGATTTCTATTGTAGGTACAACTTTGATTCATGGAGGGAATTCTCATACCTGGATGAAGAGGAGAAGGAAAAGGCTGAGTGGTAAGCTTGTGTGTGTGTGAGACAGCAGAAACACATTTCAGAGCCATTATAATTTAAGTGCGTGCGTGTCACATGTTTTTCTTGCAGTCGAGATGAGAGAAGATGGATTGAAAAGCAGAATCGAGCTTCCAGAGCTCAGAGGAAAAAGGAGGAGATGAACAGAATACGAACACTAGTTGGTACAGTGTTTCAGAGCCAGCACACACTGCAACATGAAACAAGCACAATCCCAAGATACCACAACTGAAAACCACTAAAACTGATGAGGTTGTGTTGTTCCGCTGCAGATACCGCGTACAGCTGCGACCCTAGAATAAAGAAATTCAAAGAAGAAGAAAAAGCCAGGAAGGAGTCGGAGAAGAAGGCCAAAGTCGAAGCCAAGAAGAGAGAGCAGGAGGAGAAGGAGCGGGTATTTCTCACACACATTCATTCTAAACACAACTTCTCAGGAAGCTTCATCCTCTCAAAGCACGACAGATCAGCTTTTAGCTAATTGTACAGAGAAGCTAAAAAAAGCTGATGTAAGTTATCCAACTGTTTAGCTTAGTTTGCACTCATTAAAAGATTTAATTCAAATCCGTGCAGAACTTTTTTAGTACACAGACATGACGGAGGTAATAAAAATTTAATAAATTAATTAACATCAGTACTGTGATTTCAGTATTAGTCCATTTCTGACCATTAAAATAGAGAATAAGTATAAAGTAAATGGCTAAATAAAACCAGTTCTACAATCAGTATCAGTCAATTGCTGACATTTAAATAATAAGTAAAAATAAAATGGCAAAAAAAGAAAGTTGTGTTCAGTGTCAAGTCAATTTAAGGCCATTTAAATAAAAAGCAAAATAGACATCAGTACAGTATGTTCAGAATCAGTCAATAGCTGAACATTTTAGTAACATAATGAAATGAATAGCTAAGTAAACATCAGTACTGTAGTATCAAGTATCAGTCCACTTCTGACCAATACAACAGTAAATGAAATTAATATTTAACACCATTTCTAAGTCGTCTTGGGCTTTGGTTTTTGCAGATGTTCACCAGTTTTCCCGTGTGTTTCACAGGCGCGGCAGGCAGAGCTGGACGCTGCTCGCTTGGCGAAGGAGAAGGAGGACGAGGAGGCCAAGCAGGCGGCTCAGCAGGCCAAGAAAGAGAAGGAGATCCAGAAGAAGGCCATCAAGAAGGAGCGGCAGAAACTCAGGACTACCTGCAAGGTTCGTCCTCTCACACACACACACTTCAGATTCCAGATGTTCAGAGTGCCTCTGACAGCTGAGACCTGCTCTACATTAATGTCTCCACAGAACTGGAATTACTTTGCCGACAATGAATCAGACAGCGTGAAAATGATGGAGGAAGTGGAGAAGCTCTGTGATCGTCTGGAGCTGACGAGGTACGGAGTGTCAGATGAATTTTGATCAGATGATCCTGTTGTCATTGTCTGAGCTGAAACAGATCCAGAGAAGATGTGTGACAGTATTTCCTGTTATTTTTCCAGTCTACAGTCCCTGAACGAGGTCCTGGCCGCGGGCTCCAAAGACGACAGCAAAGTAGCCGTGGAGAAGCAGGTGAAAGCCTTCTATGGGTTCAAGTGTCATTTGATGTGTATTTACATATATATATATATAGTCCTCGCGTGTTCAAACATGTATGTGCTCCTCCCCTCAGGTGCAGGAGGTGAACGCCCAGCTGCAGAGGGAGAAGGACGCCGAGGTCCAGATGAGACAGGCGGCCCGCAGCGCCGATCAGGCCAGCGGAGGAGGAGGAGCAGGGGGGAAGGGCTGGAACGAGGAGGACCTCCAGCTGCTCATCAAAGCCGTCAACCTGTTCCCCGCTGGGACCAACGCCAGGTAAACACAGGCTGGGTACAGTGTCGGGTCACTGTGTAGCTTGGCATATAAAATGGACTCAAAGTGTAAAAATGTGTGGGCCAACAAGAAAACCTGAAACGGGGTTGAACCAGTTGGATATGCATGTTGAGGCTCAAATATACTTTTCTTTGCCAGCGCAAATAGGGTGCCACAGGAATGACTTGTTAAACCCGGCTGAGTTAGCATTTTAGCGCCATGGGGTCTGTTCTCTCAAACTCAATGAGATCCGATTTTGAACGACAGCCTCTAGTTGTGTTTTTCAGCGCTCTTGCAAACTCTTGTAGATAATAAATTATGTTAATAAACCATTTGATAGGCTATGGAGTCGCAAATTTCTCAAAACTGCTGGTTAGCTTGTCTGAGACCCTCTTAAGTAGAACGGTTGTGATGTTCAAGTCATATGACTGCAGTGTAGTAGCGTAACTAGCTGAATTAGCGATTCAAGCATATAAAAAGTGCTGTTCATGTAAGATTATCCTGCTGAACAAAACATGTAGGCATCACAAATCAGACATCGTAAGGGCTCAAATGAAACACACAGGTAGAGCTTCCCAATTTGCATGGTGTAATGTAAACAAACGTGAGAAGAAAAGTAATTCATCGTAATTTTCTTTCCAGATGGGAAGTTATCGCCAACTATATGAACCTCCACTCCAGCAGCAGCATTAAGAGGACGGCCAAAGACGTCATCAACAAAGCCAAGAATCTACAGCGGCTCGGTGAGCTCCACCGCCCACAACCTGCTAACACCACTCAGCATTTCTGCTTCCGCTCAGTTCAGCTCTTTGTCATTTTAAATCCCCTACTGCTTTTTAATGTTAATGACCTGTAGATGGACTATTTGCAAGTTCTTTTCTTTTGATTAAAAAGGAAATATGTTTTTCAGATGCAGTAATTCTGCATTCTGCAGTTTTTTAAGCTTTGAAAAAAGATTTTATGAAATGTTTTAATACCTTAAAGAATTGATGAAATAAATTATGAATCAAATGATGATTGCAAAGCGTAAAGGTTCATCAATGTCCTCTCCACAGACCCGGTGCAGAAAGACGAGATCAACAGAAAAGCTTTCGAGAAGTTTAAGAAGGAACACGCTTCAGTAGCGCCCTCCATAGACAACGCCGTGCCCTCCGAGAGATTTGATGGTGAGTGTTTCTGCGATACAGAATGAAAACACTAGTTTTGTGCTTCATTTGTACATTAAAAACAGGGAAGTTGCTCGATTAATATCTAACAATGTCCCTCAGCTTCTGGTACTGACGGTAACGCCGCCTCCTGGACCACTGAGGAACAGAAGCTTCTGGAACAAGCCCTGAAGACCTACCCAGTCAGCACACCTGAGCGCTGGGAGAAGATCGCTGCTGCCGTCCCCGGACGGAGCAAGAAAGACTGTATGAAGAGGTACAAGGTAAGAAGGGGTCTCTAAAGTCTGCTCGTGTTCAATAACTGTTTTGTCGCTAATATTTGTCCATCCCGTTTCTATGAGTCAGGGCAGACCACTCTCACATTTCTCTGTTTGTCTGACAGGAACTGGTGGAGATGGTTAAAGCCAAGAAAGCCGCACAGGAACAAGTGGCCGGCAAGAGTAAAAAATGACAAGAACCACAACGGATAGTATCTGTGTTATTTTAACATTATTGTGTTGGTCTTTATTTTATAATAAAAATTAAAGGAGGAAAAAATACTACAGAGGATACTTAAATACTGTGTTGTTTATGTGCTGTACAGTTGATGGGTAATCTGCCCTCAGAGTCCGTCTCTTCAGGTTCTCATCCAAAACATCCCGCTGCGGATCTGGTTGTAGTCTGGCAGCTGTTCAATTGGACCTGAGGCAAAAAAAACAAGTTGGATTCAAAGTCATCAAAAGTGAATTTTGCTGATTTTTTAAGAAAAACGACCGCTTGTTTTAACATGGGTTGAAATTGGTAGTATTGGTTATAGTAGACTTGCTCAAGAAAACAACCATTAAATGATATGTTATATTATTTGTTAGTTAAATCTTTCAACCAACATTAGTCCTGATAACTAATAAGCAACCACATTGATTTTGAGGTCAGCGGCAGTGCTGCCTGCAGAAAAAAAATTAAAAACATACCAACTGCTGCGATGGCCGGGGCCTTGTTGTAGATATATTTGGTGCACACGTCTTTAATGGTCGTAGCGTCGATTGCCTGTTGATGGGCAGGAAAAGAAACCAATTTAAACACGAACTCTTTTTCACCTCAATTCCCTGATCTACCTTTAGCCTTAAAAATCTATCAACTTGAGCAAAATTTTAGAGGCCTGATCATTATGTAAAAATCAAAGAAATAAGACGTGCCTAAATTGACTCCTTGAATTAAATCTAATTGGATCTACTCACATCAATCCTGGCCTCCAGCTCATGCAGAGGGATTCTACGGCTGTAGCACAGCATCTGTCTGCCGATGTCCTCGCAGATCGGGGTGGATCCTGGACAGAGCGAATAAAGAAGTTGATCACAGTAAAGAAAAAGCGGTACTACATCCTACTTCTGAGTTGCTCGCTGCCTTACCGTCGAGATGCAGGAGCATGTTTGTCTTGAGCAGATTTTTGGCCCGGGCCACCTCGCTCTCCGTCACACTCGTGCAAAGAGACATCCTGACAGAGCAACAAGATGGATCATCACACCAGGTTTATAGACAGACCTGGGAGCAGACAGCCGCATTTCTAACAGTGTGTGTTGATGGTGGTTTTTTATGCGTCCTCACCATTCCATCTGAGTGAAGTGCATCATGTCGTTGATGGTGCCGGGTTCACACACCATGTAGAGCCCCCACAGGCCTGTGTCAGTGTAGCAGGTGTTGAAGGACTGGAAGCTGTGGCACAGGTTCCCCTGACAGGCCATCTGAGCCAGTTTACTGGACAGATTCTGGGTTCACAAAGGACACGATCCAACAGGGACAGTTACACACAGGGTTTAGATTACAGCACAACATAAACAAGCAACAGGACGGAGAGGAATTAACCTGACTGTGAGGTTTCCTCAGTACTCACCACTCCTCCACCGAACGAGCGGTCCCAGTTTCCGATAAGTGTGTTTGCCACCATGAGGGGGATGGTGTCGGGGTGGGACCATCCGACTGCCTCCACCGCAATGGCAATATGAGCCAGAGGCATCTTGTCGTCACGCACACGGATCTGAAGCGACAGCAGAGCGTGTTCACTGGTATTATAGATACAGAGCGTTACATTTCTACATCATACGGCCATCGGAGGGGAAAACTACACATCGCTCTCCATTGACTTTATATTAAAAGAAGGAGCCTCCTTGACAATTTCGTCCACTAGACAAAAAACAAAAAAATTATCAAATGCTGCTGTGTGGTGAAATGCACTACCAACTGGGTAAAGAACCAGACCAAGCTTTTTAAATCTGATGAACCAAAAACTTTTAAGAAGGTGGCTAAGATTAGCTTGCTAAAATTAGCATATGTTAGGGTTGGTAAAAAATGAGCAGTTATCTGCATTATGACACTAGTAATAACTGCTGCTAAAGTATATACCACGCAAGGCCTGAAACACAGATTAAATATGTCACACACACCAACACGTACCAGCACACACTAAGTTTCAAGACACACACACACACACACACACTAAATAAAGCTTAGCATGGTGCATTCTACCACACAGCTGCTTTTCACCATTTTTCTTGCTACTGGATGAAACTGTTGAGGTGGCACCTTCTTTCAACACCAAATCAAAAGAGAGATTTTACACTGTCTGAAAGAAAAACATACAAAACTCACAATAACAAATTGCATTCGGCTTCAGACTTCAACCTTACCTCACTTCCTGTGAAGTGGCATGGAGGAAGTGCCGGCGCTTCACCCTTATATCTGCCAGGAAGTTTCCCAAAATGATACTTGGCCAAATCAATGAGCTCATCGTGTGAAACTCCTGATCAAAAAACACAAGAACAGTCACAGTCAACTTAACATGTCATTTGTTTAAAACAGAAGTAAACACAAGCTCAAGGTTTCATAGGTTCATATCAAACCAACATGACTGACCTCCTGCAGCAGCCAGCACTATTCTGGGGCCTTTATAGTGAGTTGTGATGTACTCCACCAGGTCTCCTCTGTTGATCGTCCTGCAATCAAATACAACCAACAAGACAACAGTATTACAGGGGAACCATGTGAGACCAGCTGAGCAGCTGTAGATCTGAGAAATAAAGTCTGGTCTTACTTGATGTTCTCTGTGGGGCCCAGGATGGTCCGGCCCAGAGCCGTGGACTGGTATGCGGTGGCATGCAGGTAATCAAATACCACTTCCTGAAGATTGGTCTCCACTTCCTGCATCTCTCTGAGGATCACCCCTCGCTCCCTCTCGATCTCTGCCTCGCCCAGAGTGCTGTTCTGGATGATGTCAGCCAGGATCTCCACAGCTTGGGAGGAAAGAAAGAAGAGAACATTTTCATCACCAGATTCATCATGACTGCATGTCAGAGTGGTCTGAATCTGACCGGAGCATCCAGCTGCTCTGTACCTCGTGGGAGATCTTTAGAGAAAGCTTTGGCATAATACACAGTCTGCTCTCGTGACGTGTAGGCGTTCAGGTGAGCCCCCATGTTCTCGATCTCCAACTCCAGATCCAGCTGGGAGCGCTTCCTTGTGCCCTGTCACACAAACAACAAACAGTGGACGTCAAACCAGCCGACTTAGCAGAAATAAAAAACTTTGCTGCGTTGTCAGCATCTTACCTTAAATGCCATATGTTCCAGGAAATGCGCCGTGCCATTATTGCTCTCATTCTCATAGCGACTGCCGGCATCTATCCAAAGGCCCACCTGGAAGAAGTCAGACGTAAATATCCACAGATTATTATCAACACACTGTGCTGACTCAGCACCAGACCTTCAGACAAATAACCGCTGCAGTCTGTATGGATGGAACTAAACTCTTTACTAGGCATTGGAATAAACACATCACATGACCCGTCTCGTCATGGTTTTAGCTGGACCATTTTATTCTTGTATTTGTCTTTTTGATTCTTATCTAGAATCATTATTGCAACTAAATAACAGCAGCCAGGCAAAATACACAACAAATGTCTGTGTCTGTATGTGCGTGTGTAAGTGGCCACTTTTAACTTACTGTGCAGGTGGTGAGCCCAGCGTCCTCAGAAGACACTCGGAGTCCGTTTTCTAAAGTGGTCACCTTAGTTTCAGGAACATTTAGAGCCACCTGCTGAGCAGCCTGAGTGGCCAACAGTCTGTGTGCTCCAGCTGGGAGCTGCAGTTGGGAGGACACACATGAATTAACAGACAGTCATGATGATACTGCAAATTTGGGACAGTGACGTCAGCTATTACCAGCCACACGTTATCGATAATACACTTAATAACTAACCTATGTAACTGTACTACACGGGCCGAACCTCATATTTTACGTAACGAACTCTTATTTCCGAGCATGTCGCAGCTGTTAACTGTAACTGTTAGCAAACACTGAGCAGGACCGGCCATGCCGAGCTTTTCTACATTAATGTGTAGACTGATAACTATCGAGGACGTGTTATATCGAATAAATTACTGTAAAGACACCCTTCTTACCCTGCTTAAATAATGTGTCTTGAGTAAATTTCTTTGAAGGAGATATCTCCCAACAGACGTGAGGCGCTGAAAGGACGCCGCCATATTGTTTATCTGTGTCGTTTTCAATGACGCAATCATATGCTACATCCGGCGGTGCTGGAAGGCCCAGAGAGGACGGATTTTACATTTAACCAATGGATAGGTGGAGAGCCGTCTCTGGATAGGTGGATAGAGGATGGGAACTATGTTATTTATTGCACTTTTTCTTCTATTCTCTATTCTTATTTCTCTATTTATAAATGTAGGCTGCTATTATTTCTTAAATTACGTTTCTCGATATCTAAATCTGAAAAGCAAGTATGCTGTACATCCTTCCGCACTTATAATATAAGTATAATAATAGATAATACAATTTGTAGCTTTTGACATTGTCAAAATATATATTTACAACTTTGTGATTAAATTTCACTTAGAAATAATCGGGTTCACGTTTATTTTGAAAGGGTCTGACAGCTGGAAGGCGGAAGTGTGTCTGTAGCCTAGCGCGAATTTTCTTCAGGAGGACTTAAGTTTGTCTGTTGATTGTCAACCTCTTCATAGCTGTCCGCAGTGAGTGAAAAAGCCAAACAAGGTGAAAATAAAAATTCACGCAGAATAGAGTCAGCTGTTGTTTGAAATATTTGAATGCATTTCTCTAATCCAGCGTTATGTTAATTATCTGCCGGGTTTAATATCAACTTCTGGAGTATGGCTAGCTGCTAATGGTTGTGTTAGCTATTATAGCTAATTCGTAGCCTTAACTTTAGCCGATGCATTAAAACAGCAGTCAACAGCCTTTATTGTTGGTGTGGCTTCCAGACAAGAAATGGCGCATGGTGGAGATCTAATGGACGGTGATCTGGAAGATGGAGAGATCTCCGGGTCAGATACTGAGATGGGAAACGCCGCCGCAGCACAAGCTTCACGCCAGGTTCCTCCAGCGTTTAGCGGCCAGTCCTTCCAAAACAGAGCCGCTGCTCAGCATTCTGCCGCCGCCTACCGCAGCGCTGGAAGGACGGCGGAGTCCAGTGACAGTGACCCGGACTCGTCGGATGAGGAGGCGGCTGTTTGGCGCAGGAAGCGGCAGAAAGTTGCCAACGCTCCCCAGCCGCCTGCCTGCACCACCCGGCCGGAGCCGACCCGCATGCCCGTCCCAGGCGCGCTGGGAGGCCGAAAGGTGAACAACGTTTGGGGCTCAGTGGTCCAGGAGCAGTGTCAGGACGCCATAGCTACAGAGCTGGGCATCTTTGGCATGGAAGGTGAAATAAGCATGTCCAGCCGAAATGTAGAGACTTATAACTATGTCCTGGCTCGTAAGATCATGGATAAGGAGAAAGAGATGGAGAAGCAGTTGAATGATGATGGAGAGGTGAGCATGCTGGACACCCAGCTGGAGGAGTACATGAAGGAGAGGGCAGGAGGTGGCGATGCAAAGAGGAAGAGGCCGGCTAAAGATAGACTGGGCTCTAGGGCTGAGATGGACATTAAGGGCAGGTATGAGATCACAGAGGATGACCCTGATGATAAGGTGATTGATGAGATTGCTCACAGACTTCAGGAGCCTAAAAAGGACCTGATAGAGCGTGTTGTCCAAGTCATTGGGAAGAAAAAAGCCATAGAACTGCTTGGAGAGACTGCCACATTGGAAGAAAGCGGTGGTGTGTACACCATGGATGGCAGCAGGCGACGAACGCCAGGTGGGGTGTATCTCAACCTGTTGAAGAACACACCCAGCGTCAGCAAGAGCCAGATCAAAAAGATATTCTTTGAGGAAAACCAGAAAGAGTGCAAGAGCAAGAAGGCTGCCCAGAAGAGGAGGCGGCATGTAGTGGCAAAGAAGATGAAGCAGGCCATCGGCACTCTGAACCTGCAGGAGCACGACGATGTGTCCAGGGAGACGTTCGCCAGTGATACCAATGAGGCCTTGGAGTCTTTGGAGGATGCTGCAGAAGAGGAAGAGGAGGCCCGGGAGGAAGCTGCTGTGGGCACTGAGGAGACAGCCGTGGTCTACAACGCTGTAGACCTGGAGGTCTTCTGAGGGCTGGCTGCTGTCTGAACTCTGGGAACAAGGACGATTAGGATTCAAATTAAACCGCAACGCTGAAAGCACTGTAAAAGTACTGTCCACTAACGACAGAATAATATGGAAGCCTATTTCCACCAATGTGGTGAAAAGATCATGCAAGCCATTAGCAAGAAGCTTTCTCAAAATAATGGCTTGGTTTCTCAAAATAACAAATTAGTATAGCAAAATGAATGACTTATTTTCAATAAATACTTAGTAACACAAAGTAAAGAAACTGTTATTTTGAGGAGTACATTTTTTGGTTAAGATACTTTAATTTTTTGAAATACCAAATTATTTTAAGACACTACTTACTAAGTCACTACTTTGAGTATGTTTTCATTTGATTTTTTTTTACTGCCAGAAATGGGCTTCCATAAAACCTCACCCGAGTGTTCTTTTTTTTTTTGGTTTTGTTTATCCTCGGCAATTAAAGGAAACAGAAATGTTAGTTTTGATTGGTTCAGCATGGATTTGAAGATTTCTACACGTGAAAAAAGACCTTCTGTGAGTTAGTGTTATTTGTGATACAAATGTTTGCCTTTAAATCAAAGTCTTAACTATCAGAAGCGTACCTAGGTTGTTGAAGCATATTGGAGTAACAGTGAATCACTCTTGCTGATATTCAAATATAGCAACGTTCTCTGTTGGAGTATAATGACGTATTGATTTATGAAATTAATTTGTGTGACTGGAATATAAATAAAGACGACTCGGGTAAAATTACTTGCACAGTAATTGGATTGCTTACTTTTTTCAATGCTGGTCACTATAAAATAAATTACATTGAAGGCTAATGTTATGATACAGATTCAGTCCCTTATATGATTGTTTACAGCAGGTCACAATAGTTGGGCAGACATTTATTTCTTGTCAATGAAAGACAACTTCAGGACAAACACAGTACTTTGGACAGCGATTGTAGTGCTGAAGTTTGTCCACTAGATGGAGGACACACACTCTTCCCCTAAGGACAAAGCACCTTATATTAAGATCAAGTTTTGACCCAATGCAAGGACATATACGAGAAGTTATTAAATGATGTGGAAAAAAAAATAAGGCAAGTAAGAAAACTAAAAAGAAACTTATAAATACAGCACAAAAAAGGGAGAAGGCAATGGAATAGTGTCTATAGATAGAAGTACCTCCATGTTGCACTTGAATGAGAAGGCTAACCACTTTGACTGAGCTTAAAATAGACAGCAGCATAATACAGCATCAGTGGCAGCAGGTAGTCGACTGATAATGCAAAAGATGCCACATACAATGGTTAATCTGTTTAATCCACACTTAAGAAATCGTGCCCATGATGACTGTTGACTAAATTTGATGGATTATACTATCAGTAATAACTGGGACATGGGGTTGTGAAGGAGAAATTGCAGCAGAAGTTATTTTTTAAACTTGTAAATGCATTGAGTACCAAAAGTACATTTCCAACTTACTTCACTGTATTGGTCTGGAGGCACAAATTGACAAAGGAAACAAAAACTTTGAGCAGGAAACACACTACTTGAAGTTAGTGAGGCTGTTTTTATGTTGTGGTATTTTGAGTGTCAACTGTTTAATACTGAACGGAAATCTTAAATTGAAGGTAATCTGGTGCTGATGCATTGATTAAATGTACCAATTCCTAATGGAGTTTTTCGTGCAATTCCAGTCATGCTTGCATTTACTCCAGTCAACACGTGGGTGGCAGCAGAGTCTGATTCTGATGGTGGCAACTCTATGAACTGTACAGTACAGGGATGTGTTGCTCTTTGATAAAGCAAGGAGTCAAATATTGGATGAACGTTTTATACTGAAACAAGAGTTTCATTAATAGAAGTCTGAAGTCTTAAAACCTGTGTTTTGACTCAAAAACTAAATACACAAAAAGTGCAGAAAAGCCGTCTATATAACAGGAGGAAATGTTTACAACATGTGCAAACTTTCCTTGCACAAAATGTTATTTAATACTATTTAATGTTATTTAATTTCTTCCTCATTCTGAGTCGTCTTCACCATGCCTAAATGCATTGAGTTGCTGTCATGTGATTGGTTGATTAGATATTTGCACAGGTTTACCTAATGAAGTGGTCGGTGAGTTAAAATATTTGCATGAAGGTGTTATCAAAGTTATCGAGTCATGTTTTATGGTAGCCAATCTGAGCCAGTGTTTTTACACACAATACACACATACCACACACACACACACACACACAAAACAGATTCGGTGAAGCAGCAGAAATGGCGAGTCAGGAGTAATCTGATAAAAAAAAAGATGGCATTTTCAAGGTGGAAATATAAGCACTACTTCAAATCCATTTCACTTTTTTTTCTTTTTTTCTTTTTTCTTTTTTTTACAGTAATGCAAATAGTTACTTTCCCTGGTAACTACTTACTTTTACTATAGAGTAATTCAGTTACTTTTTGGAACAAGTAGTGAGTAACTATAACTTACTACTTTTGTTGGGAAGTAACGTTCCCAACACTGACTCTGACAATAAATTGATAAGTGCAGCTGTAATGTTTCATGCACACCAGGAAGCCTTAAGTAGCATACCGTTTACCATCCAATATTTGCTTTACAAATCTGTTACTTGGGCTAAACAGATCTCAGTAAACAAATGCCCCCTGCTAACGCAGCTGCATCTAAATCAAAGTAAAAGTATAGAGTCGCCCCACACAGCTCCAGGGGAGAATGAAAGCCTTTAATGGTGGTGGTGGATTTGTCAGCTGAAGCGCCTTGGAAATGATCATTATCTCTGCTCATGGTTGCCACATGAAAGGCCCAGCATTCTGGCAGAAAACACGTTTAATAATCCCACCACTTATGGCTGTTTTCATATTTGCTGGCGGATGTGTCTTCTCTGATAAGCTGCCAGTCTGTACATTATGAGTCCATGCAGCAATTAGGCTGATTAAGGTTTCTCAAAAGGTGCGGGGATCGGTTTCCTGCAATCGAGTTTTACTGTCACTTCATCTGCTCACATGCAGGTTTTATTGCATTTGTCAGCACCGAAGAAGACGGGACTCGCCTGCTCATGTGATGGATGTATTGTTTGCGTTAATGGTAAAGGCAATCAAAGCGGGATTATCAAAGAAATGTGTGACTTGCAGGAGGTGACTGATGTTCTGCCTTGTCTTATTCATGTGGAATTGTTGCACGCAGTCTCTGGTCTCAGGACCTCTGTATCTGTCACCTGGCAACGAACTTGTTGCCTGGATACAACACGCTGTTTCTTATTTCCATTGGATCAAACAGGACCAGGGTTGAAAGACTTGTATCTTTGGACGGGGAGGGAGGTGCTGCATGATGTCAGCACTCAGAGAGGTTGTCAACAAAGAAATGTGTCTTTGTTTGTGTGTGTGTGTGTGTGTGTGTGTGCGCAGAGGATTAGCATTATTTTGACAGACACTGCATCTCTTTGACTATCAGCTCTTAGAGATCTGTCCACAGTCATCGAGCTGTGTCACGGATGAATGGCTCATCGCCTCGTATGTCACAAATCAGGAAATCAGAGGAAGCTGTTCAAAGTCTTTTTCCTTCCTTTAATGATCACACAGAAGTAAAATGCAGTCTAAGTTTATCGGTGCACCCATGCCGACCCATCAGAACTAATCTTAGAAACGTTGACAAAGAGGCAAGAACGCCGCGGCCGCTATTCGGCAACGGTTCCACACTGCTGCGCAGAGAAGTTGTAGTTTTCAATGTGTATCTATGAGCTGCTGCAAGTGGTCAGAAGAACAGCAGTAAAGGTGAGTCAGATAACATTATCGGAGGACTATTGAGAACAGGCGGTGACTCATCACTTCACTGAAACAAAGGTGACCCAGTTGAGAGGAGAAAAGAGACGATGGATCATAAAGTGTGTCAGCTCTGGGGATGATGTCACTTTAGTCCAAAGGCTCTTTTTGTTATTGAGGAACATTTTTTATTCACTAACACACCACCAAAGTTTTCCATTAGTCGCCATGTGCTTGCTGTTGGTGGTTCTCACTGTGAATGGTAACTAAGACCAAAGGAAGCAGATGTGATCTGAATTATAGTTCTGCACTGACCTAACATTCAAACCTACGTCTTCCTGTGTCCGTGTCTTTAAGACCTTACCCAACTGAAATCAACTGGTTATACCATTGGGGGTGGTTTCAGTCTGGGGTGGGACAAAATATCAAAACATAATATCTTGCTATACATTACCAATGCATTGACCCCAAGTACAGATAATGTAGAATGTAGATTTTTGTTAAATTGTGCAGGCGCTTGAAATCCCTACTTGTCTGTCCATAAGCTTTCAAGCTCGAGTGCTATACATTTGTTTGTGATTACGTGATAAAAATTGGAGATTTGGTGTGAAAGTGTGTTAAAAGTGCTGGTCAATTCACGGAAGTTTAAAAACATTCTAAAGTTGTTCTGCTGATTTTACCGAGATCAGCAAAACAACTGTAAAATGTAATATTTGTGGTAGGGGACTCCTAAGACAGAGGAAGTAATAGGTCCCCCTGCTAAAATACCCGTGTATTCTTTGATGATGGTAATATAAACATATATATACAAACAAATAATTAGTTGAGGAAATAACTGGCAGATAAATCGGTATTGACTTAAATGTTTGCATGGTACAGAACTGCAGTAGAACCCTTTTGTTGCCGGATAATGGGGAGTCTGATAGTTTCTGGAACTTTTCAAAAATCCATTCTACATTCACACCCACTTGAACTTCTCTCTCTAGCTCCGTTTTGTCATTTTGACACAACTATTTTTATGCGAACCACTGACTGCATCACTGTGAATCCCTTCAGGCTTGGCTGTTGTGATATTTATTCAGATATTTCCGTCTGGGCCAAAGTGTTGGATTGACAAACTAATGGCCTGCCCTCTGTAAAGCAGCATCACCAGCGTGGCCATAAACTGAAAGCAAAAGGTCTTTAAAGGAAATGCAAGACAAATTAAATGAAAAAAAAAATCCTATTTTTCATTGTAGTGATGCAGCGACCCAAATTATGAGACTGTCAAATGAAGCATGAAATTGATCTTGGGCTGACAAGAAATCCACACATTCAGTTCAAATTAAGTGCGATTCTTTCAAACCAAGCATGCAGTGTTCATAGTGGCCAGAAGAGGAAGATAATAATGTAATGGCCTTTCTGATATTAACAGCACTTATTACATGAGCTGAAACAATGAAGTCAAAACAAACAAACATAAAAAAAAATTGTGTAGAGTCCATCTATATACTGTGTCAGAGAATAAAAGAAATCATGTGGTCAGTAGGGCCGGGTTGTGGGGCATTGAGACCAAAACTGAGCTAAATTAGAGTAAATTGTGAGTCCACATGAATGTTAATGTTGCTTAAAGTAGTTGCAACTGTTTCCTAACATGCATTCCTAACTGTATAGTATATATAACTGAAGGTAATTCCATAGCCACGTCTTTTTCCAGAGAGCCAAAATCATAATTCAAACATGGCAAATTAAGATTTTGGTGTTTTTTTTGACTGAAAGCTTCTTCTCACTGAATGGAGAAAGAGCTCGTGTTGCTGGTTGCTTAGGTACTGCTGAAGTCTTCAGCTTAACATGAAGTAGCCTAAAGCAAACAAAATGATTTGAAGATAAGAAAACCTAATGGGTTTAATGTACTTTGCATCGGCAGTGGAGTAGAGGAATGGGTTCTGGTTGCTGTTGATTAAGCAGGGAAGAGGGTGTGAGTGCTGGTTTAAGTGTAAGCATACAGCACGAAGCCACTTTGTCCGAAAGAGGCTCCAATGCCACTGGATTCCTTTCATACAGTCCTTGATGAACTATAACTGGCATCTTTTGAAACATTCCTTTTCAGTGATGTTCCTCATGGCTTGACGTGGGTGGCCTTTTTTAGTCGCGGTTAAGCAGCCAACTATGCCAGCACTATTTATGACTATTTCCATTCAAAGCTTCAAGCGCATATGACGTAATTCTAAACAAAAGCTCGCTCTCATTATTCAGACATACAGCAGGTTGACACTGTAGCTGTGACGTGGGACGACTGTAATTAGAATTTCATAGAAAATAAAAATCTCTTAAAATAGGACAGACCTAATGTAGGTGGGTGGTTTGGAGTAGATGTAGCTCAGTGGGTAGAGGAAGGAATTAGTATTGTCAAGGTTAGAAGATTGATTCCTGTTGGTGCTACCTACTGGCTACTTTTCTGTGTTTTCATTAACATCACATTCACATTGAACAAGGTGTTCTTTAATTCCTGGAGTTTAATGTTTGGCACAATGCTTGGTAGCTTCTGGAACCAAGAAATTCCAAATTTCTAAAACTAAAAAACTACTTTTAAAACCACAACAGAATATATTTACCCAGGGCCGGCTCGTGCATATAGGCGAACTAGGCGATTGCCGAGAGCGGCACTTTGGCGAGGGCGGCGAAATGTGGGCCAACCGGGGCCAACTCATGAGCAAAATCAACTAACCGCAAGCTCACTGCACTACGCGTTCTGTATGATTTGCTGAGACATGTGTCAATCATGCTAGACCTCCAGAGACCGCCTCACTCACACAAATCCCGCCCCCAGCTCTTACGAGCCAATCGGAGCTGCCGCCAACTATTTTGATTCTACAGGTGTTTCTGAAAAAACTGCGGGGACGGTAATGATGTCGAAACGACCAAATTCATCTGGTTCGGAATACAAAAAGAAGAGGATATTGAAGGAGCAAGCTCTCCAAAAACAGAGGGATTCTTTTTTTTAAATACATTGATCCCGGGAGTTCTAGTAAGGATGACAACGAGCCTCCAAGGGCATCACCGACCGCTAACGTTAGCACAACTCTCACAGGTGCAAATGTTAGCACCATCGCCACAACAGCAGACGGCAGCCCGCAGCCTGGCTTCAAATCGACCGCCAAGCCACCGAAAAGGTCCGGATATTTCGAATGATCCTGGATGCAATTAAGAACTGCTGCTGCGAGGAAGACCCGCCACCTACACTTCTGAAAGGTATGCTTTATTTAGCTACTCTTTAGCCTTTTAAGTTGCTGATTATATGTGGTTGCTATGTGTCTGTGTTTGATGCATATGAGAACGTGGTGTGTTGGAGAGATTTGCACTGTTATTATTTCGTGAATTGCTGTAAATGTTTTTGAATGTTTTGGAGTTATTAGGCAGACCTGTGGTTTGGTGCATTATTTGTGTATTGATCCGAAAAATACCCACATATTGCGTCATACATATTTTATTGTTGACACTTTAAAAACACCAGCGTTGCACTGGACGTTTTGCGTTATGTGTATAACGTATTGGCGTTGGTGTGTTGTTGTTGGTTTTTGCTTTGTTTATGACACATTGCAGTTTGTGTGTGAGTTTGTTCGTTTTTCTGTCTGTCTGTTTGTTAGTTAGCAACATAACTCGAGAATTTATGGACGAATTTGGATGAAATTTTCAGGAAATGTCCGCAATGATACAGGAACGAGTATCACTCGCTGTCTGACGCACTCGTTACCTGCTATACCCGCACACTCGGGGTGGGGGCTGTGCTCTCCGAGTGCTTTTCTAGTTTATTGTTGTTTTAGACCCTAATGTAATGCAGATCATTTCATGACTTCCTCCATCATTTTTGTAAATGTTAAAAAAAAAATGTTGTTAGTAGCATTCCTGCAATGTATTCAGATTGCCTACCAAACCACAAGTTTGTTTTTTTGTTTTGTTAGATTAGATTCTTTTTTAATTGTTGCAAATTACAGAACAAGAAGCAGCAGTTGGAGAAATAACTAGTGGGAGAAAGCTACTTTGGTTGTGTGCAGCATGAAATCAGACCACAGGCCCATTTATTTTCCACCAACCTCTTTTATCCAAACGTGAGTTTTATTTGTATTGCTGTTTAATAAATTCTATGCAAAAAAAACAAGACAAAAACACACACAATATCAAAGGATCAGAGGACAAACAATGACTATTTTTATTAGATTAAAACAGATGAATTATTTATATGTGTAAGAGTCAGCTGAGGTGCAGGCTTTGTGCTCAGATTTGATGGGAGTGTTCTGATGACTCACACATCTCTGGCAGGTTGATGGGACAAACATGGCCACCATCATCCCTGTCAGTCTGCCCAGCAGCCAGGTGAGGAGTCAGGCCAGCGTGCTGTTTGATAGTTAGTTTCTGTCATGGGATGATCTTTGTCTGTATTTCTAAGAGTAGTGCTTCTTTGTTGTGATGAATGATAAACTCCATCAGTAATCTCTCTAAAATATGATAATAGTGTAACAGACATAAACAGCTTCTGGTTACTAGTTGTTTGGTTGAATGTTACTTGCAGTTCTCTGGAGGTTTACTGTTGCATACAGTGATCTCAAGTATAGGGCTTTAATCATCAATGATCCACTGGAATGACCCACTGTTGTGGCATTTCTGACTTTGTAAATATAAATGTTATAAATACATAGTTTTGTCATAACTCTGATGTCTTGTTTATCTTAATTAATAAGGTAATTATCTTAGAAGTCTGGGAATGTTTTAATTTATTTGAGAATTATTGGAGAAAAAGCATGTTTTTATCTTCCATGAAATCCTTTATGTCATTTTCTTTTTAAAGAGGTCAGATATGTTTTTAGGCCCACATGGTGGTGTAGTGGTTAGCATTCTGCCTCACAGCAAGAGGGTTGTGGGTTCGATCCCAGCCTGCGGCCCTTCTGTGTGGAGTTTGCATGTTCTCCCCGTGTGTGCGTGGGTTCTCTCCGAGTACTCTGTACGTGTGTCCCTGTGATAGACTGGCGTCCTGTCCAGGATGTACCCCGCCTACGCCCAATGCAGCTGGGATCGGCTCCAGCCCCCCGTGACCCGGGTTGACCCGGTTAAGCGGTTGCAGGAGATGAAATATGTTTTATTTTCTTATTGTCTAGCTTTATTACTGTCTGACCTTTCTGACAGTCTAAAGCTGTTTGTGGTGTAGGATTGGAACACTGAAAGATGCTTCTTATATTTGGTCTACATCTAAATTTCCACTCTGTAAACAATTTTTTCCCCCTCTGCACATCAGCCATTCTGTTTCTGGTACTTTGCTTTTTTCTACGCGTGTGTTGAGGTGGTGTGGAGTGACAGAATGGGTATGAAAGTGTGAGCGAGCCTCTAACAGGTATCTAAAGACCACTCACCATGAGCAGCGCTACAACACACAGAGGATCACTTGTGTGAAAGACGAGCCGCGCGGATGCGACAGTGCAGGACGGACATGTCAATGAATGAGAAAGCCTCGTCAAGTGACAGATTGCCCCGAGAACACCATTAACTGCCCAATTCAGAGCTGAATGAGGGATCATTTGCATACAAATAGTGTGCCTATATGAATCAATGATGGATGAGCACACCAACATAGACTCCATCACTGTGTCCACTTTTTTCAGCTTGAAGGACACAGGCTCAGGAGTCACATGACAGGAGAGTCTAAAGGAAATGGCAGATTGATACAAATGTTTCTCTGAAGCATCGGCTGTCATAAATACTGTCATAGTATAAGTTGTCAAATTAGGAATATAAGAACACTTTGTTAATTAAGTAAATTATGGTCCCAGTTAAAATAAAATAGATGATTAAGTAGGGTATGATTTAGGGCGTGGCTACCTTGTGATTGGCATATTGGCAGCTATCACCTGTCAATCAGAACAGAGGTGTTGTCACTACTGCTCCCAGGCAGCAGTGCTTTTATTTTGTCTTGTCTTTTCCTGTTTTGTTTTGAAGCCCTTCCTCCTGTTTCATGTCTGGTGTTTTTACTTCCTGTGTTCCCCTCCTTTCCCACCTGTGTGATTACCTCTCCCCGCCATAATGTGTTTCACCTGTGTCTCGTCATCTCCCTCCTCCGTGTGTATATAAGCCCTGTGTCTCCTTTGTTCTGTGCCAGTTCGTAGTATTTCCTCGTGAGTCTCGTTCCAGCGTTATCTTTGCCTGTCTGCCTGATTACCGACCCAACCTGTGTTCCTGTTGTTTCGAGTCTGCTCATTCCCTGCCGGTACCTTTGTTTCTCTGACGGACCTCACAGATTTTGACATACATACCAATCAGTGCTAAATTCAGTTGTCCACAAACCCAATGGCTGACGTCATTGGGGCTCCATCCACTTTGTTACTGGGCCCTCATGCTGCTCTCCAACTTTAGTTTTTTGCACGCAATCTTCTTAATGCAGCTACATTTTTCTAAACTTTTGCATGATATTCATGTTTGCCTGTTGTTCATTGACCAGTGTTATTAGCAACCATTTCTCAAATGTTAGACAGCAGAGCTCCCACAGGAAAACATTTCAAATCAATCAGCCTCTTCAACAGCATTAAAACAGCTGATCACTGATATAGATTACTTATTTGAGGCATGTATCAATTTATATTAGGCGCTTAATCAGTTTGTCTATAAAATGTCTGCCCAATTTTGTTTGTATTGCATAGTTTGATTTATGACCAAAGTAACATTACATTCTAACATGTATAGTGAAGTGTATTACATCATTGGTATGGTCTCCCTCACCTCCAGTCTAGTGACATCTCTCTATACAGGTCAGTCTTTGCTAAA
>CAFUXE010001577.1:103582-137056 GCA_903364295.1 Serranus cabrilla | reverse complement strand
ATTAGTCACTGGGTCTCCACTACACTCACAAGTGCTGCTGATTGCTTTTGTTTCCTCCCCCGGAAAATTACTAAAAGCCCATAACAGTGAGTAGGAACATTATTACTTTACAGGGCTTGCAGAGGTTGAGTCGGAGCTTCACTATCTTAAATAAACTGTCAGGATACAATATTAATATTATGGTTGTCATTTCCGAAAATCTGTTAAGATTGGCAATACATTTAAAGTTATATTTTAAGGTCTGGTTTCATTGTATTTTCATTTTGGCAATTGAAAACCAGGGTAAGATTTCTCAATAAATATATAACAGTGTTTAAAAGGGACACTCCACTTGTCTAATAAGCACTTTTGCAAGTTTGTATTCATGTGTTTTAATTCAAAGGTCAGCACATCTACATTTGACTTGATTTGTCGGATGCATTTTCATTAGGTTATTAAATAAATCAAGGGGTGTTCAGGCCTTGTGACAGGACAAATCATTCCAAAAATATTCTGGAATTCTGTCACCAGAGCTCAAGACTTTGAGGTTAAGTGAAGCTCAAGCACACTCTTCAAGTGTATGGAGTGGTTTCATCTCAGAGAGTGACAGAAATTGAAAAAAAAGTTCTCTGAGGTTTTTCTTATCCAACAATTGTGCACTTCTAAGCTACAATTGGACATTAAAGTCAAAGAGGACAACTACATTTCATTCATCATACTTTGCATTTTAAGTCTACTTACAGAGTGAATTTAATAGGGCTGCCAATCCCTTAAAAAAAGAATGAATGTACAGTACAGTTTATTGTGAATGAGTAAGATTTATGGCTTTCTTTTGCCTTATAATTGCTGGCTTGTAAAAATGCAAAGGGGAGTCTCATCGGTACCCACAGAACCATAAAACCCATTTGCTATATAAGATATCTTGATGTGAGAAGGACCACTTCTCCTCATCAAAACTTACTTTATCTTAAGAGTGTAATTTTACCCCCTACTGACCAAGCAAGCACTATAAACAGAGTGCATTAAAGCCCCGCCCCCACCAGAGGGAAAACTGTCCATCTCTCCCTATTGACTTTGTAATTGAATGAAGGAGTCTCCTTGACAATTCTGTTAGCAAACAACAGAAAAATGTCTAAAAGCTTCTGTGTGGTGAAGATTGCTGCCATGTTTTTCAGAAGCATTGTCATTGCTATACTACCCCTAAAACATTACCTAATACTTCCCAGCATCACCTGCAATAATCTAGAATTAAGATGCTGTAAACTATCTGGCAAAAGATGTCCTGGAGAGGTCAGGTGTAGATAGAATGTGGATAAAAGCTGTTTGTGTCCAAATAAATCTGACACAAAGAGTCACCACACAGCACCTTTATGACCTGCAGTTCAGATACGCTTAGGGGTGCGGTTAAGTGGGGATTGTCCGCTGTCATCACCCACCGATGACACGAGAATAAACGGACCCATCTGGAGCTGCAGGTCTGAAGCGACGGCGTGAAGCTTCTGGCACTGCGGCGCCGCGATTGGACGTGCCTCCTTAAACCTGCTTTAGTAATGTAGCTCCCTTAGTCTCGAGGAGCAGAGTGGAAAATCCAAAGTGACTGGAATTATGTAAAGTAACACACTACTGGCTTTTTATAGAAAGGGACCGCCTCCCGTCGGCATGGTAACTGGCCGCCGTAATTGGCCCCCCATTTCTGGCGGCGTGAACCGAGGCATTCCTCCCCTCACTGTCTTGCGTGTGCCGTTCTGGATAATCGAGGTGGTGACAGAGAGGTGAACGAATTCGACTTGGGCTACACAACAGGCTAATCAACACACACACACACACACACACATAGACATTTCACTTTTACCTACTTGTTAATAACAGCAGCCTCTCTTTATCCTCTCTATCAGCTGCTCTGACACTCCACTGTTTTATGCAGCTTTACCATTTGGCCTGCTTGTCTCATGGCATCAGCTTTAACTGCCTGGATACGGGCATTCTTATCAACCTGTTTTTATTTTTCTTTCAAACTGTGGATGACCTCAAAGTGTCCTAAATTTCATTTCTGCCCTCACATGTGACACAGATCTGATATTTCCACCAGCAGTGGCATCAATTATATCTCTTTTTGTGCATTGATCTGGGCCACATCTGGGAAATCCTCATGCTGAGGCATGTGACCCACATGCGACTTGAATTTTAAACACAAATTTGCTGGCGTTGCCATGACAGTAAGTAAATCTTTTCACCTGAGACAGCTGTTGTACTTTTGGCTCCACGGAGGACGATTAGACACAAGAATTAGGAGAAAGACAAACAGTGACTTGATTGGTATTTGGGGAGACGCAGAAGCTCAGTTAAACACAAACTGGAATGTGCTGGAGACAGGAGGGAGAAGCTGAGCTACAGAAACAGATGTGATGTCTTCTGTTATTGTCACTCGCCTTTAGAACGCTGCTGTCAGGTCGCATTGTTATCAGACATGGATTACAACAGGGAATGGTTATGAATAAGGTGTGAACACAGCCTGATTCACACTTCCTTTGCGTTGCATGTGTCTATCTATCTACTGGCTATTTGATTTAAACAAAGACCTTCTTACACACACACACACACATATATATATAGATGACTGGCAGGTGTAGTGTGAGTGAGTGTTGAGTTGAGATGAGTGTTTGTGATCTTTGTCTCTAATACAAATACACAAAAAAACAAAGCGCCGACATCTGGATCTAAAAAGTTTAGCCAAGTTTAGTGTCTTAAACTTGTATTCTTTCTAGTGGTCAGCAGGGGGCGACTCCACTGATTGCAAAAAGAAGTCCAATTGTATTGAAGTCTGGGAAAAATTTACCTAACTTCTCACTGTATTTTTTTTTTTACCTCAGTCAACAGTTTATTGTCTCAATTGCTAGTCTCAAGTCTCCTTCAATACACAATGATGTTTATCAAAATTATCAGTAAACTTAAATTGCACATTGATGCACCTTGCTAACTAAGCTAGCCATACAATTAGCTGGTAACTTAGCATCTGCTGTGTTAAGGTTACCCACAAAACACTGATAAGTTAACCCATTAATGGCTTTTATCCCACTACAGTATAGTTAAATTAATTAAACAAAAAGCATTTGCATACATTCATTTGTATAGTTCAGCGATCCCTCCTTCAATCGCAACTTCTGCAGCTTCCACGCAGGGAATGCAGTGGGATTCATAATAATGCGTACCTCCTCTTCAGCATTCCACAACTTTGTGATAGTTTTAAGTGCACCATCCAGGTACTCATGGTGCACTGTATTTTGTCATACTTGTCAGTGTGAATGCACTTATGCACTCCAACTAGCAAGTGTAAGTGCAGAAGTATGTCAATTGAGACACAGCGACAGTCCATGATTAACATCCAAACCGACAGTCGACAGTCCAAACAGCATATTGAGGATGGATGAAAACAAACAGAAGGAAAGCGGTAGAGCAGACATAATATATAAATAAAAATGAAGATAATCTGCCAGCCAAGTGCTCCATAATAACGGCTGTATTCTATGCTGATGTGAAGCAGTGTTGCTATAATACTAACTTAACTGTCAAGAATATTTCACACTTCAAATGAAGACTGTCTTCAGTTTTCATTATATCACTTACTGGTTGTTAAGCCATCACACTGTATCAAATAAGTGGGAACAGGCATTACAGACATCTTGAAAAGTGACAGGAGACAATGTGACTGCAACAGCACAGGTTTTAAATAGCACAGTCTCTATTTGTCGAGGTTGTCCGGAGGTTACAGACAATGTGACGTCACAGTCCAGTTATTTTTCCGAAACCAGAGTGTTTTTATACGTCCTTTTAAATAGTCAGTTAAATGATTTTAAGGTAGATAGGCTTGTGGTGGCATCTAAACCACCCAGTAATTTCCCCCATTGATTCACAAAGAACCTGATATTACTATAGTTGTAATGTCGAACACATGTTTGACAGTGCAACAGGTTGGCTCCTGTCAGTAACACCTGCACTCACCCTACATCAGGGGTGTCAAACTGATCCAGTAAAGGGCCGAGTGGCTGCAGGTTTTTGTTCCAACCAAACAGGAGCACAGGTTATACTGATAATTAATCAACTGAGTGAAGACAGTTCAGCTGATTGAATGATTGGATTCAGGTGTGCTTCTGCCACTCTGCCCTTTCCCGGATCAGTTTGAAACCCCTGTTCTAGATGACAAAAAAATAAATTATAGTCTATCCAAAAATTGGTCATAGTGTAGTTCACCCAAAAAGGCCTAAAAATGCTGTTGGACCTGGGTAATAGTATATCCAAAAATATGAAACAAGAAACACTATATTATAGTGTGTCCAAAACTGGAAAAAAATGGCATACTATATTATATTTAAAAATGTCAAAAGAAAAACACCTTATTATAGGATGTCCAAATGGTGATTTTTGTCAAAAATAATCATTCTGTAAAATGCTTACAAATGCTAAAAATGTCCCTGTTATACTCTGGACATATTATGCTGTATTATGTTTTCACAAACATGGCAGGAGCACAGGTGATACTGATAATTATTCAACTGAGTGAAGACAGTTCAGGTGATTGAATGATTTGATTCAGGTGTGTTTCTTCTTGGTTGGAACAAAAACCTGCAGCCACTCGGCCCTTTACTGGATCAGTTTGACACCCCTGCCCTACATCAATGGTGGACAGCTCGACATTAGCTCCCTGGCTGAAGTCCCACTCCCCCCATGAGGGGAGTGTAAGGTTTGCTGTGGAGTTTCCATTAAAAGCTAAATGGAAGAAAAGACATATTGTACATACTGTGAAGCTGATCACAACGATTATGGAGAAAATCTAAGGACGTACAGAGACTTCTATTTAGGTTAGATTTACATTTCCAGTGTTAATGAGGAGCTGATGGCGTACAGCAGCAGCAGCTCTGTGATCGCTGGAGTCATTCAGAGGTTAGCAGTGACAGGTTTGTCACAGTCGACAAGCTCGCCAACGATCATCTGGGAGACATTAGAGGCAATATGAACTGTGTTGACAAGCTCCTCACTCTCTTTGTCACTCTGCTGATTCGGAGGAGAGTGAGCATCACAGCTTTGATTTCTATCAGCAACACTGCCAATCTTGAGAACCTATTTTCACTCCCACTCCTACCAAACAAAGGTCAGAGGTCACCTTTTTTTTTTGGTTTTATTTTCTTAATCAAATAACATGTAACAAAAATGATACAGCTTATGAGCAACTCTTGAAGGTAACAGTGCTTTCAGGGTTTCCTCAGCTTTGTCATACAGGACCGTCTTGTTGCTAGGAAACATCTAAATTGATTTTTGACCCTGCTCATCACTTTGTTGCTGTGAGCGTTGCTTGTCTGCATTGTCCAAAATGTGTGTGTCTGCTTTTGTTAGGCCAATAATCAAGACTTGCTGCATCTGTGATGTGTTCCAGTGGCCCGAGTCCACTGAGTGTTAGTTGGTTTCTGATCATTTGAGCGCCATGAAAACGCTACATCGCCTTAAATCCAGCATTATATTACTTGATACTGTGTGTTAAAGCTGCATAATCCACAAGTTACACTCTAAGAAGTTTATCACAAGATAATTATTTATAAAAATAATATACATGGAAAACTGTAGTTGTGAGTTTTTCCCAGGCTCTATTTAAAAGCATTGCACCTATCGCATAACTACAGCTCTATGTATTCAAAAGTAAACTGGTTTAAGTTCTATGTGCCTCCACCCAGGAAGAAGCATACAAAAGTAGTTGTTGTCGAACTTTCTGGTATCTTGCTTCCTTTGCACAGCAACAATAAAGCAGCACTTCCACCTACAAACATGAGCACGTTAGGACGGTGACCTTGCTTCCCCTTCCCTCCTCCTCAGTCCTCTCCTCTCCAGATTGTTTACCTCCTATCATGCAAAACTCTGTTGTAATCTCACTTTTTTTCCCATTTCCTCTTTAGCTTGAAGGCTGCTGTTGCATGACTGATGAACGCCGACTTAGAGCAGCGCAATAACGATTCATGATGCAAATGACACAGCTCCTCTGTAATGCTGTGATATCTTAATGGCTTTACCTCATGGCATTTTCCAATCTAACCGATTTTTATGTGAGCAGCAGCATGTTAAGGCTTCCCGTGTTTTTACTTGGATCATTTGAAATATTACACAGTTGACCTTGTGGAGTAGGTGTGAGCTGTACAGTAGATCCTCCCCGGGCTTTTGCATGCAGCTGCATCCCAGTCATGTCCATAATTATGGTAAACATTCCTCTAGTGTAATATCACAACATGACACTGAGTCACATAAGGGGCAGATCAATCATCTTGGCATGATGTATGACTTCTCAGCCTGCAGCTCACGCCGCTACACATGCTTTCACTGAAGCTATAACCACCCTCTGGATCAGGGTTAAACCAGCAGGCTCATTCTGGACCTGAAATGAAGCAGGAAATAAGTGATCGTTTCTAACAATATTTGAAATCAAATCTATCTGGATATCTGAAATGTGAATATTCAAAATGTACTGAATATGACAAATGTTATTTTTATTATGATTTTGTGATAATTTGATAGATAAATTCATCGTCTTTTGGTCCCAATCCAAATTGTATCTAGAGATGAGATATATTCAAACTAGGGCTGGGTGATAAAATGATAATTATCTCTATATTATTTTCCTTTATAGAAATAAACATATTATTAAACCATCCATTTACCAGGATAGGGGGGTGCTGATGCACTAATGCCAGCCGCTATCAAACAGGAAGAAGAAAAAGACAAACAGTCCATCATGTTTTGCAGACAGGAAGGATTATATTTAAAGGGACCCATTAGGGACTAAAGTTTCTAGAACCTGACTACTTGATTTACATCATGCTGAAATTTATTGTGGAATTCTTTGCCCAATGTTACAAAAAACAAAGAAAGGTAAAAATAAGAAAGAAAAAGTGCTTACCTCAGCTTTAGAGCCAGTACTTTATTTAAACCTACTTAATTTTAGTATGATGGCCCTCCTTTCTCTATGCCTCCAGGGAGAGTTGAATCTTTGGAAGTTGAATCAGTCCACAGTCAACAGAACCTCAGCAATTGTCACAACGGCTCCCAGGTGGTAGTGTTTTGGAGTTTGTCCTGTCACTTCCTGTTTTTTTTTTTGTCGCCTCCTGTGTCATGTCTGGTGTCTTTACTTCCTGTTTCCCTCCTTTCCTGCTCGTGTGATTACCTTCCTCGGCCCTAATGTGTTTCACCTGTGTCTCGTTATCTCCCTCTCCCAGTGTGTATATATACCGTGTGCTCCCTCCTGTGTTTGCCAGTTCGTATTCGCCCTTCGTGAGATACTTACCAGCCACCACTTACCACTTACCTGTCTGGTTATCTGTCTCACATCTGCCCCTGGTCTGTTTCCGTGTATGCTGGTATTCACCCAAGTTCTCCGGACTGTTGCCATCAGCCCTTCTGAACCTTTTTGTGCTCATAATGAAATACTTTTTTGTGAACGTTCATTCTGACTCGTGCATTTGGGTTCTCCTGTCTGAGTTCAGTCGTGACAGAAATAATGTTTAAGTCTGGACTAAAAACTGATTCCACGCCTCCAGTTTGTAACACAGACTTCAGACTACAAGCCCGGATATAGTTACCCGAATGACATCACTATGAAATCAACTTGGTCATTTTGCATTTTTTTTGGAGCGTGCTTTCAAATGAACAATTGGCCTTTATTTAAAAAAACCTCAAAACTCAAGTATATCACATATTCATTTTGTGAGGACTGAGGATACTAACCCTGTAGACGTCCTGCTGCTCTCCTAATGACAGTGGTTTGCCCACGTTGCTGCACTCCAGCTGTAATGTGAGAACAGTGAGTGGAGTAATATTCGAGGCAACCCCTGGAACAGAGCGTCTGCTAAATGTTGTGAAGCGAACTGTTAGGATAATAATGATCTATTGTGTTGGGTCGTCACATGGAACCGACATAATGAAGTAGAGAGATTTAAAGAAGACCTTCAGATGACTTTCACAGCAGGAGAAACGCTGTAATGGAGCTCGATTGAGTAATAAAACTGAACGTGTTTGGTTGAGGGGATGGTGGCATTTGCAGTGTATGTGTGTTTGTTTGTTGATTGCTCTTCAGAGTAATAGCAGCTCCTACACTTGAAGCAAGAACATACTCGAGGCTGCTATTACCGGTGGGGGTTAAGACGAGTTTTTAACTGTCTTCAACCTTGCACAGGGTACTGCATGTGTCTTCCACTATGCATATACAGGCAATCAATGTACACACTTAAATGACATATTGATGCATGCTGCCTCAGTCTTTGCTGCGGAGCTGATGTCATCTGGCTCTGTAAAACATAGTTTGTTCACTGTGATTTTGTGGGCAATGTGTTACAGGAATGGTTAATAGTAGTGTCTATGATGTGAATATGTTAGATATTAGTAGTTAGTATGCTTTTGTCCTAGCCTGACGACGAAACTGATCCATTGGGCTGTGATTATGGGGCGTTTTTCAACCGAACCAGGAAAAAAAAATGCCTTTTTGCTCTATTGGATAGATCGACAACCAATCGGAGCAGCACAAACCCAAGTGCTCTTTAGTCACGTGACTGCTGCTCATCTGTCCATCATCGTGTAAAGCCCGCCCTGACAATTTCATTGGTCCGTTTTTTTTTTATACAGCCCATAGTAGCTCCTCAACGGAGATGTGTCAGACTGAACTGCCAGCAGAAAAATGTTGTAGGCATTGCTAAAGTTCGGCTGCACCCAGGCTACTTTTGTCCCTTTAATATACGTAATAATATGCTTCAGGATATGATTAACCTTAGAGCTTGGGCCCTAATAATTACCTTTCAAATGAAATGAGTAAAGTAAAAGCACTGTCCGTATGATATCAATAAAAATGTGTTTAAAAATAGTTACACACTGCAAACGTAAAACAGGACAGCAGCCCCGCCCCCCTGAACAATGATCACTCATCACTCAGTCACATACACACCCGTGAGTAGGGCTGACCAGCCTGAAATAGAGGATGCTGATGGTAGCTTGGCTATTTAAAAATGGTATATTTGTGCAGGATAGCCCACTATCCACCAGGACAGCACTGGCTATTTTCCACTTCTGTGATTGGAAAACCAAAAAAAGAGCAAAAAAAGACTTCTATAGTCGCTATATATTTGAGAATTAGATTTATACATTTCCCAAATGAGCGTGATTCGTTTTCAAAACGAAGTTGAAATATTTACTGATTACTTTTAACTGGGATCAAAAATCACATTCTGTTTTATTCACTGACTCTAACACAAGTAAAATCACAAAACAACAAGTGCAAGGCTTCTGAGCTTTAATACTCAAACTGATGATCTGCCGGAGTAGAAAGTTCCTGAAAAAAATACTGTAGTCAAAGTGAAGCGACTGTAGGCCTTAAATAATAATAAAAACAAAACTCTTTATCTTTGCATCCATGGAGACCGTGACATATTGCATTTGAGTTGTTAACCTTTAGCTGAAGGTGCGGAGATTTTTTCTTCCAGCACAAAGACCCGTCCTTGGAGCTTTGAGCAGAGCTTCAGCCATAGAAAATGCTGTCTTTTCATCTCCGCTGAGCTGCTGAATGGAAGTCCTTCCAGCCATCCTCCAATGCAAACACGCTCACAGGGAAATTCGGACATTTTGAAGCCAAACAGCTGCTGGCAGATTTGGTAGAGGACCGGCAGAGATCAAGATAAGACACGGGACAAATGACCGTCCCTGTCTGCTGCTAGAAATGACGAATGAGACACTCAAACATTTGACCTGATCTGATCAATCAGCTTAAAGGACAGCGTCATTTCTCATCATTTGTCTTTCAAAAAAGGAAGAAATATACTTTTTCACCTCGTCCAACAGCTTAAAATCAATCATGTATTTCTGTGTTTATCATTTAAAATGTTTAATTTCGATATCATTCCAAGGTATAATTGTAATAATGAAAAAACCCTCGATAACATAATCCAGAACATAATCATCCAGATGTGTCCTATCATTTTACTGGTGTTCCTTCTGATGTGATGAGGGAGATTGGTCGTAGTTGAAGGCCATGGCTGAGCGCGTAACCTTTCTCCTTTCTGCTAACCTGATGGGAGTCATTACTGTGGATTGACATATGGATAAGCTATGCTTCAGGAGGAAGCCATCTGGCATAATGTTGGCTGGCAAGCCTTCACATTTACAAGGCGGTCTTTTTATATCCAGGGATACGCTGTGTGTGGAACATTTTTTGCTGTGGCCGCTTCACTTCACCTGTACCTGCTTTTGCTTGTCGATGTAACAGCCGTAAAGTACCTATTATGTATGCCTGGTATCATTTTTTCAAAATTCCATTATCACTGATGATACTGCATTATATGGGATTTGTAACATGCTGGGTTACTTCAACTCTTTATATCGTAGTATCTTGTTTGTCCTGATTAACTGTCTGATAAAATTGTTTATGAACTCAATAGTGTTGGAGTTCAGGGTTGGGTGATACAGTACATTGATACTGTATAAGTGAGACAATCTAAATTACCATCAGATATTTTTCCTATCATTCATTCCACTAGTACAATGCTGTTCATACTGAGCATGTTCAGAATGTACCGAACATGCAACTTCCTTGCATCAAGTTTTGCCGACACGTTTTTATGTAACTGTCACTTCCAGTTCACACATCGTCCTCGTAACTACTTCAATTACTTTTTAGCAGAAGGCAGTGAAATTCACTGAGCTGTGTGCACCTCCGGCTGATATAATCAATTCAGATATGATGGTTTTGGTTTTGGTACAAAGCAACAATAATGTTTATTTTGGTATCGTTTGATGACGGAAAGATGCAAGAAATTTAAGTAAACGCAAATATGATCCTGTGGTCAAATTGCAGGGTGAGACTTGAAAAGTTTTACAAAGCAAAGGCCAAAATGTGGCTTGCAACAGTAAAGGTAGGGCTTGTTTTTAGCTAAGCACACTACTGGAAATGCCTTTGCAATGAAACTGAAGCAGTTGTTTATTATTTGCGACTTCTAACGGTTGGAGAAGCGAGGAGTCGGTTAAAAATAGTTAAAGAGTCAGCCATCGATGACAATATAAAACCCAAACCCTAACCCAAAACAGGTGATTGAACATTAGTCTGATTGGTCCAGTACTATGGGAGGACATGGAGACAGATAATAACAATCATTTCTATAGTCATTTTACATTATTTGTTCCAAAACAGATAAGTGAAGAGGATTGTGCAACAGCAGACAGCAGAGGAGGCTCACTTGCCCAGTCCCTGGGATACACACATGTACACACACACACACTCCCCTTCACCATCTGAGTGTTTCCTCAGGGTCTCCTTCTCCCTCCAGTAAACATCTTAATCTCCGCTCAGGGTTCCTGGCCATGTGTTGGCAGAAAACCAGGGTCAGAGATGAAGTTCTTTACCAAGTATGGGTTCATATCACAACATAACACCTCATTCCTGATACAGATACTCACACATATACACGCGTACCCTCGCAGAGCCAAGATGCATTTCTTTCCGTTTGAAGAATGGTGAGCAGAGGTTAGGCTATCCTTCATGCCCACTCCTTCAGTGCCTTTCTATTACATACATGGTCGACCATGCCTGACAGTTATTTTCTGAGCAAAGACCTGGCACAAATAAACTAAACACAGAAAGTAATTTATACTGGTGAGAGCGGTCACATATGAGCTTTCTATCCGTAAAGGTTTCAAGACAATATTTGGACAAATGCTGGCATAAATTCACAGAATGTACAGTAATTCACTTTGTAGGTTTAGGTTTTTGCAAATGAACTGAACAAAGTTTAGCTTCCGTCAGCTGATGGAAACACTGTTTGATCAGGAGGAGAATCATGAGGAGTGCCAGCTTAGCAGTTGGTGTTTATGACTTCTGAGTAAACATTGTGCTTATTGAGTAGAGCCCACACACCTGGTCAGTATGAGAAAAATAAAACCTGGCAGATGGTTTTCTCTGGTCTCCTCCAACACAACTGCACTCTACTTCCTCCTGCTGCTGCAGAAATTAAAGGGAAAGAATTCAAGTTCTGTTAATAACTTTGCATAAAAATACATTGATTTACACTCTGCGCTAAATGAATTAGGATAGGGGCTTGTTCTGCATTGGATGTAGTAAATGACTGAGTGAGCATATATTGTCCATGAACTCTGGTGGCACTCACGCCACCATCCAGACCACTCTCCTCAGTGAGGCCTGTGTTTCAGGGGAAAGGAAAAGGCCTGGAGAGAGCAAAAAAAGTCAAGCACCAAACAAGTTTATAGTATGGACGTATGAAGAGAACTGTAGACAGTGTTGGAGACGGGGTCCATTCATTCCTATGAATATTGAATACTAAAAAGAAATACCAACCTGATCTCACAAAATGACATGAAATAACCACGTTTGTTTTAACACTGAATTACGTGCTGGTGGCACATAATGTGTATATGGCGGCAGCACAGAAACAATGCCAATGTTAAGTATGTGAATCAGCAGAGTGTTCTGAAATAGCATCATTATACATACATGTACGGTTTGCGGTTGTAAAAAAAGTCTGCAGTTTCTGTGAATTTATGCTACAAAACCACAGATCTAAGTTTAGGGCAAAAAACGTTGTAAACTTGTAATTCTCGCGCCACAGAAGTCATGAAAAACGTAAGTTATGTTAAAAGTTGTTTACTTTTGTTTTTTTGTGACACTGAAGAAAATATATCCGCTGATTTACAGATGTCTTTTTCTCAGTGACTTGGAAATTATAATTCCACTCAAAGTCCAGCACCGTCACAGGGCCTTGATTTATTAACGGCATTAGTTTTCATGAAGCAAGAGTTGTTTATATAAATGCACATTCCACCTTTTTTGGTCTTATTGGAGCCAAGCTGTTCTTTCTTTCAGAGCCAGTACATAGGTATTACAGTGTGTGAGCTTTAGACTTTTGGTTTAAGCCCTCTTCTGTGCCCCGGTATTTGTTTTTTGTCTTGATGGTGACTGAGAGCATTTCTGTTTGGTGGAGCTGGATTGGTAGCCCCACTCTCACAGCAAACAGCCAGTCTGAGATTGCTTTAGAGACACTGAGCCTTGGGTTTGCATGTGCAGTCATCTTTGTTGACCTATAATATGAAGCCAAATTGCTTCCATTGACTTAACCCACTCCACACTGAAGGTGGTATACCTTTCGGTTGGTTTGCGACCGACTGATCCACATGTATTGAGTGTGTATTGACATGTCGGAGTTTAAATATTGTTTGTTACGTTTTTGATACTCCTTAGTCATAAATGTGTAAATGCACCATATCGCCCAGCCTTACAACAAAGCGCCATGTTGGTTTCAGTGTTTTCCAATTAAATCTTGTCCATTGCGAAGGTTGTGATATCTGCACCCATCAGTGCCATTTCTAGTGTAGGCTGGCAACCTTTAAGCCAGAATCTAACATGCAGGGGCTGAAGGAACTGCAGTCTGAACCAAAACTGGATTACCGATTGGAAACTGTCCCTGGGCCCAGACCCCAAGAGACCCTAAAAGCTTTCACTGCCTGGTAATTTGTTTATGGTAATTTGATTAATTACAAATTTGCTTGGGAATATGAAACACTAATGCACAAGATCAACTAAGGGCCTTAAGGTACGACTACATTGTTACCTAATCTAGAGGACTTGTCTTGTAGACGGAGCCTTCATCAAAATCCAGTTTTAAGAATTGAATTATTGTAATTGAAAATGTAATATAATGTATTTCTAAATGAGTTTGTGTTTAATCCAATACCACAAGCTAATTTACCACCTGTGCTCTGTGTACAGACTTGATAGGTGGCTTAAAGCAACAAAATGCAACTGTCTTACCTTTATACATCTCGTAGTTTCTTTGGGTCAAAGCAATCAGCCTGTTTCAGAATGAACTGCTGCTGCACTAAAATGTGATAATTAGTTCAGTGTTGTGTTTGCAATTTGCTTCCACTGTTCATAGATGTAATCAGGTTGGTCCAGCCATGGACAGTGCTGGTCCTAGTACTGATCTACTGGGATTTTCCCACACAACCATCTCTAGGGAAAAAGAGAAAATATCCAGTGAGCCTTGATGCTTGTCGATGACAGAGGTCAGAGAACGGTCAGACTGGTTCAACAGTAACTCAAATAATCACTTGTTACAACCAAGGTTTGCAGAAGAGCATCTCTAATCACACAACACGTCCACCTTGCTAGCTAATAGTGGTCGGTGACTGAATATTCTATATCATATTTTATATATTTCAATTTAAAAGTCAAGCTTATTCTCCACTGGTGCTGTGTTTTAGTCGTGGTAGATGCAACATTAATACAAGCTGCCAACTGGGGAAAAAAACAAGGCCTATAAGTAATTACGGCCAGGACATAACCAACATGTTGTAGGCTCTGATGTCTCTAATTTAATGTCATGGATGGCTGCAGTGTGTCAACACAGTTGGCAAACATAGGAGTTAAATTTGAAAGTACATTTGAAAAGCAAAGTAAATAATAGCAGAATAATGTGCAGAGCAAACTGAGCTAGCTAGCTGTGTTTTTACTGGAGGTGAACTTTGGTTGTGCCATGGAGAAGCTTTAGGCTCAAGTCCATATAGGGGAGGATGAGGGAGGGAGGGGAAGGGAGGGGAGGGATGACTGGGCCTGTCTTGCCTGACCTCTTTTTCTCCATAGACGGAGGTAATTTGTCTTTGGTGAAACCTGCTCTCTGATGTCTCTTTTTGTTTCTCCATCACCCAAGTAGGTGTCTCTATTTTAGGACCATGAAGGTGTAGTTTTGGACGACTCTGTGTGTGTGTGTGTGTGTGAGACAGAGAGAATGGGAGGAATGGGAAGACAGAAGGAGAGCTGCAGGGTCGATCTCAGCAGGAATACAGTCAGCTGTGTTCTTAATCCAGGCTGTTTTCTGGGCCTTTGCCCCCCATTTGCCCTTCAAACAGCATCCATCCCCTCATGGATCACCATGGCAACAGGGCACACTCTCAGGACAAAGCAGCAGAGGATATGAAAAGGATTACGTAAGAGAAATTTAGATGAAAGTGGGTTTGGTATTAAAATTCACTACTGACAAACATAATTGCGGCTCTCCGATCAAGTACAACAGGGAATGATACATGATTAAACAGCAGCGTCAGAATAAAACACACATGGAACAACATGGAAAACCTGAGCAAACATACAGACCTCAAACTGTCTGAGGAAGGTGATTGCCGTAAACTATTTACATTTTCAACTAAATCTGGGCTGTTGTAAATCATTCCAAAATCTTCAGGAAGAAAGTGATTCTTTCCATTACAAAAATGTACTAAACAATATGTACCATTCTCCTATAGATAGATTGTCCGGAGTGTGCTTAGGCCATTTCCTTGTCATGGCCTTTCTGACAATAATAACAATGAAATATATTCTCCCAAATCTTTGTGCTACTTTATTGGGCAGGGTCCCCTCTCATGATTTACATCTAGTCTTCAGATGAATGTGATGCATGACCTTAAAGTGTACTTGAAGTCGAGCATGAATGGGAAACTCGCTCTCCATCCCCGCGTCCCATTTCTAATTAATTTTAAGCAGACAGCTTAGAGGCAGACAGGAAATGAGGCAATAGAGATTATTGCACACAACAAACGTTACTGGCTGCTATCAAATCCTTATGTTTTTTTTCTTTTTCGCTTTAACCAGTTTTCCCATTTTTACTCTTCCCAATCACTCAAATGTGAATATTTGCTAATATTTATAAATGTAGAAATTGTAAATAGAATCTTTGGGTGAAGCTTCAGAGGTATTATTGTATATCGGTACACATGGTGTACTTATGATTTTACTCCCAACAATACACGGAAAGATCTTTCCAATGAACTGATGTTGACATGCTGTAATTCGGTAATGTACAACCCAGATTTAAAAAAATTGGAACATTGTCTAAACTTGATATAATTTGCAAATCCATTTTGACATTAAACAAAACACCAACAAGCCTACGAATTTGGACAAGCAATTGAAAGACCTGAAGATTCCTTTGGGTCATGGGAAATTGTATGTAATGTAATACTAACTAGAGTGTAATGGAGTAAACTAGAGTAAAGTAATGGATTAATAGAGCTGCTGTAGTTGCATTGGTAGTATTAAAAATGTGCTTGTGCCAATTCTTTTGGGATCATCTGTTGATGATTGAAGGGATGATTAATGATTGGTTTTTCCTTCGCCTGGATTAAGGTGATTTTATCCGACTTACTATCAAGATTAAGGTGCAGTAAAAAAAAAAATCTTTACATTATGTATCTGTAGCCAAGTACCATATTATACCAGCACCAAATACCAATTTTCAACCACAAAAAAACAGTTCATTTTTGACAAATAGCCAGTCGAAGTGAGATTACACCAAAAGGTTTTTTTTTTGCCAAACACAAGAGTAGACAACCGAACTGAGGACAAGCCCCTGAGCATAAGTGATGGTGATGTGTGGTGTCGTCCTCTGCCCTGATGCATCCTGGACAGATGTCAGAGTCAAAGCAGGGAACCTGGAGCTGATGTCTCTGTTTGTACCCACTTCACTTACACGTACAAGAAACAGACTAAACCTGCAAAGATACAGTCCATTTGCTGATGTATGTGTCCACTTTTCAACTCAGCACATTTGTGTTCCGCTGACCTGCCAGCGGGACGTCAGATTTCATTTGCTTTTTTTTTTTTTCAGGGGCTGTAGCTAAAGAAAAGTCTATATGAAATATTCAAATATCATATGAAACTATAAAACAAAAACAAACATAAAGCAAATCTGATCAAAATGAATGAAAATGGGCCTGGGTCAGTCTCCTCCTTACATACATGCCTGTTATATGATGATAACATGCAGTTTAAGGCAAAAACCACATGCTTTTTCTTAAGCATTATTTTCTACTACTGTATTTGAATATTTCTGCATACTGGTCTGTGAACTGCATAAACTGGCTATCACTGGAAAACTGAGACTCTTGTGGATTCAATGAGCCCACTTTTAGACCTCTAGAATTATCATCGTGAAACTTTGCAACTTCAAACTAGAGAAAACTAGTTAAAACTTTCCTTGGTGTATAAAAAAAAAATATATTGCTTGTCATCCAATGGGATACAACAGAAATATCCAAAATATCCAAAAACAGTTCTTAGTGTCTTGTTGAATGGATGTACCATTTTTTTGTTTATTCCATTCTCGAAAAAACAACAAATTGATTGAAATCTGCCATTCATTTACATGTAACATAGTGCACACATTACAAATAAGAGGATATAATCTTCAATATGATTTATTAAGAACATTTTTGAAATGTTGGTGACAGAATTTAGATTGTTGCTACTATCTTCTAAATTCATTTTGTTATTCATTGTAGGTGCTTTTTCAAATTTGGGAGAACTTGTCTCACTAACTGGAGCAAAGTGCAAAGCAGGATTCCCGATCACGATCTACACACCTCACACCTTGCATCAGTGTCTCCCACCATCTCAGTCAGCAAACAACAATTATGCGGCGAATCTTTCTCAATCACATGCCATTATTTGGCACAATGCTCCTCAGATTGCACACAGTGTGGACCAATTGTTCAGAGGCGACGCTCCCTCCCACTCATTTACCCCTCTGTTTCATCTCCTCCTGTCTCCGTTCATTCTCCATTTCACCCGTCCAATCGGACTTGTCACGGTTCCTTCAGTCATTCACCCGTCTCTATCTGCGTCCGTCCCATCCTCCACCTCCATCACCATCAGCGCTGATTCCTCCCCTTCCTCTCTGCTCCCGTCTCCCCTCAGGTGTTGCAGCTTTGACCTTGATAGAAATCATCACATGCAGTTCTATCAAAATGTAAATGATGACGGGTAGTGGCAGGAGAGTGGGAGTGGGCTCATCGTGCGCCCAATGAGCTGTGCCTTGAGGGGGCAACCAAATCAATCTGCCAAGAAGGCTGCTGGGCCTTCCCAGAAGGAAAATTGTCAACCAGTCCAATGATGTAACTGCTATCTTCTCTTCTGGCTGTGGCTGGCATGGTTACCACCAGCACACACAGCGGTGAAGATTTAATGGAGATAATGGCTGGTTTTGTGGCAGTGATACTGTCATTAGTGCTGTTTTTTCCTTCCTCCCTCTGCACTGAAATAATCTTCTGTATTATGCCAAATGCCTCAGTGACCTTCAATGCCAGCTTATTCAAGAGCCTTAGAGCCTTTTGTTCTTCAAAATATGGTGCACCTGAACCGTGAGGCAATATGGATTCTGCCATAGCCCTACCAAAATCTACTTCAGCATTTAATGAGCCTTAACCCAAACCTGGATTCACTGTTGTCCTAACTTCCTATAAAAACTATTATTAAAAATACACATGTTGACGTGGCGATGACTCACTGCAAGAGCGAATAAACAATAACAATAAAGCATGAAAAAGAAACGGGTGTGGTGAGAACCCAATTTCAGCACACAAGACAGCAGTAGTAGTTGATAATGGCTTTTATTGTTGGCAGCAGGTACGTGGCAGTACAATTCAAAACAATGAAAAATGTTTACCTCTAAAGAAGAGAAGGGCTGAGACGGGTACGTGGGCATGCAAACACAAAAGTTCACAGAGGGGCTGTCATACTATGAGAAGCAGAATTTGGGGCGTACCCTAATGCAGGATGAATGCAGTGATATCTTGCACAAAGCCCATGGTACCAAGAATATTCCTGTTCCTGACTGCACTGAACGAGTGAATTTAAGTTGTGTCCTGACTGGTTTGTGCTCAGATATTCAATTTCTGGGGGTCAGAGGCTTTCTGTGTAGCACCCCCTCCTCTGGATGATGTGCTTTCTCAAGATTAAAATTCAGATTTGTGACAGATTTATTCAGCAACAAACCTCAGTTGACCTCTATCAGCAACCAGCGGACACAGCGGGTCACTCATGACTGAATAGAGTTGTGAAGCAATAATCAAATGGGAAATTTCTCCAGGACTGGAAAAAGGCGCCTGTTGTTTTATTTCAAACAAACCGGTTTAATCTTGTGCTGCAAACTAGCAGCACATGTTTTTTATAATAAAAATGTGAAACATGCCATAATGATATCAAGACTGGTACACAATGTTTCAGTGGAAACAGGAAAAAATCCAACCAAAAGTGGCTTAAAATATTCATACGAGTGTTGCCGGTTGCAGCCAAGCTTGCACGGCGTACAGTTGTTTAACAAAGACAGAAAAACATGACACTGCACTTTAGATCACTGGAGTATTCAGATTCTGATTATGGCTACTTTAACACTGATTCAGACCTCAAGTCTGGCCCAAGGTCATAGTAGATACTTTTTACTTTAAAAAGTGTGTGAGAGGATATTTGTTATTTTCGTCAGCATTTCAAACCTGCCTGACTATAAGACACAGACTACAAATATGGGGACACTTTGCTGGACAGCTGAGAAATAAACGTCTCTTTGAAATGTCACAGATCATTGTGTTATTAGCTGATCTTTTAGTGTCACTTTGCTTGTGATTACACCAAAGAAATGTCTCCTTGTGTGTGTTGTCCAATCTGATGCTATATCTGACCCTCAACTACACACTTCAACCTGTAACGTTATACATAAATCTCAGCACATAGGGCTAATAGATTTAAAAATATATATTTGTTTCCTGATCAATATTTTGATTAAAGTTATAAAATGCACTTCTTTTCCGGGGATCCATTTTTTATCTGACAATGTGTACTGCCATTTCTGCATCGTCTTATCTTATCGTAAATAGATATACGAGAAAAGTCCAGCTGCTGCTGCTAAACATGTCACTTAGTTTAGCGCAATTGTCAGCATCTGCCTAAAGGGCGTGAATTTTTTTCATGTATTTTCTCTGCAACTGTGTTTCTTCTCTTTTCTTAGTGTCTGTGGCATGAGTGGTTGATTCATTGACAGTAAATGGGCCCACTAGGCCCGATAGACCTGTTGAGTCTACATGACTGATTGATTAATTGATTGACAGCAGAGAGGGCCATCAGTCAATGCAAAAAAACAATGTTTTGGCCAAAAGACCTGCTGGCCCACCTGCATTTGCCCAGTCCATTCTTTTTTCTTTTCTTTTTTTTTTAAAGATATTTTTTAGGCCATTTTAGGCCACCCGCTGTAGAGGACTGTGCCTCTGTGGTATGCACTCTACTAGGTGTGCCAGCAGTGCAAGTGTGTTTGTTTAGATCTTTGTCTTTTTTTGGAGTTGTGTACTTGCATTATCCCAAATGTTTCCACCATGTTTAAACTTGGGGTGTCATTGACAATTCATAGTCATAGTTTAATCTGATTGGTCAAGTGTTGTCCATAGTTGACAAATCTAGTTACAAGTCAGTCACAGTATTCTGATTTACTCAAATGACTCTTAGACGACAGTTGGTCACTGGCCTAAACCGTCATGTGCTAAAGTTGAAGGAGCATTTCCTACAACCTGTTTTCTGTCCATGACACATTTGTTGTTGAACTGACTCACATGGATGGCAAGATGTTGCCACAATGCTGACTTCTGGGAAGCAGAAGGAGTTTCCAGTTCTGTTGTTTCTCCATCATTCATCTGTCAACAAATCTGGCAACACCCATGGTGTCTGGAAAAGTGCAAGCTGCAGAGTACTGGTGGGCTATGCTGTGTCATCTCGAAGTGTTGCTTTGTTTTTTTCTTTTTTCAGGCATGCACGAGTAGGCAGGGGGTGGAGCAGGAAACAAGTCACAGATCTTGCTTTTAATCTCAATGATTGAAATCGAAAAATAATTTTGATTAATTGTCGATATTAGTATTTGAAATGGTGACACCACTTGTATTTTCCTTTAAGAATCGACTGATGAACCACTTTGCGTTTACAAGCTTTGTTGTCAAAAAGGATCATATGAGTTTGGAAAGTTCTTGTATATAAGAGTTTGTGAAAAGAACTAAAAAACCCCAACAACTAATAAACCGGTTAGATATTGGTGTTCATTCTTGTAAGTTTTTGTATGCCGTCCTCGGTCACAGACCCAGCATTTAATTCAGGCTGAATAATGAGAGTTCAGAGCAGGAGAATTCATGAAAGAAAGAAAGAAACAGACAGAAAGAGAACTGTGTGTCTATAGCTAACCTAAATGTAGTACACACACCAGTCCTCCCTCCACCTCAGGCACACTGCACGGGGAGCATGTCCATCCTTTCCGGCAGAATTCTCAAGCAGACATAGTTGAAGTATTTAAAGTGGTAGCAGGCCCTCGCTACATCCATCAAGCTGCCAGAGAGGCTATACAGCGGCTCGGCACGCAGCTCATGTTTTACAGAGTGAAGCTGTGCCGGGCCTACAAGTGACTCCAGAGCGGGGAAATAACACCTAAATGCAGGTAGAGACACACACACAACACAGAGAGGGATGTAAGGTTTATGACAGTTCAGATGTGAACTGGGCAACTCTGTGTCAAGAAGATGGTGAAATATATTAACCTTTAACTGTATAATGGAGTAGACTAGAAGATTTAACAAAGTGGAAGGACATGAATGAGACTCTGGCCATCCTGGAAAATCTTTAAAGAATGTCATTGCTGAGGGATGAGAAATTCAATCTCTTAGGGTTAGGGTTAGGGTTCCAAACATCCAAGTGACATAGCTATGTAGAAACGTGTACGAAAGTTAAGCGATGTTTCACGTTATTTACTTTTCTTTTTACATCGGACACCAACACTGTTCTCGTGGTCGAAAGTCCTGCATTTGTTTGTCCCCTTTTGTGCTTTATACTCCAACTCTGCGTCATACATAAAAACCACAGTAACTCCAATGGGTCATAATGGGGTGTCCTGGTGGCTCACACTGGTAGAGCACACATCACCAAGGCTGATGCATGTCTTCCCCTCTGTCTCCCCCTTTCATTCTCTCTGTCACTATCTAGTAAAGCATTAAAAACACTTAAAAAAACACAAAAAAAAACATGGGTCATAATAGGGCGCCGCAGGTATGAGTTCTTTAACCCGAAAATAAGTTAGCATCTTAGCGCTCTGGGGTCTAACCTCTCAAACTCAATGAGGATTTTGAATGTGTTGTTGGTCAGATGTCTGAAATAAGGTCTGTGGTTAACACAAGCTTAGGAGATGTTTGCGTTTTGTTGTATGACATAAAATGTGTGAGCAAACACACTCAAGTTTTGGAGTTTTACATGTCCTTAAAAAGGCTGGTGCTAACAAGTGGCTAAATGAGACTACAGGGGTTGTCAGGGATATTAAACATCATCACACCGGACACAAACAGCAACGGTCTTGTTTTTAAATGCTCTTGTAATCTCTTGTAGATTGTATATTACGTTAAACAATTTATTAGGGGATGGATTCACTAGCTTGTCAAAACTGCTGGTTAGCTTGTCAGAGACTGTCTGATGCATAATGATAGTGACGTAGAAGTCATGCGACCTCGGTGTAATTCACTAGCATAACTTTTTACTTTCGTTGGCTGCATTAACACTTCAAACTTCGTAAAGTGCTGTTCATTTGTGAAGTAACATACACAAATGTTTATAAAAGTCGAGAGAAATCTCACACACTGGACTGTCCATTACATGCAATAAACTTTTATTTTGATTTAATTTAGCGGAAGTCTCTCTACTTTTGCCTATGGATATGTTCTCCTATGCACCTGTCTCTAAGAATTCTGAAGGTATGCATTAGCTTTCACAGCCAAAATATAGAATCATATATTATTTAAATTGGAGGTCATTTCAAAAGTTACATACCCAAGTCCCTGCAAATGTGCCAGAAAAACTGAAGGAAGAAATTCAGAAACTCTGTCAGAAATTCAAGGCAGAGGCAGCTATCAGAAAACATCCCTGTAATAAAACATTTATTTCAACTTAGTGCAGAAGACGTATACATTAAAATTATGGAGTGAACTTTGTTTTTATCCAGTGGCAGTCATCTCTGCAGTCCTTGTTCAGCTTCCAGGTTTCTCTTCTGTTTCCTGGAAAATACACCCAAATCGAGGTTATGGATTTGTTTGGGCAGCTTTTCTGTGTGGACAACATGAAAACCTAAGGTGCACAGTGCTAAACAATGTGGAAATACCACGGCAGCTCCTGCATTCACTTCGCATCCCCACAGTGTCAGGAGTTGCTTGGCAACAGGCACAGAGGTGAATCGCAGTGCTAAAATGGTGGCATCTCAAAAGCAACGAAACCAACCTCTCTGTACGCAACGATGACTCGGCTCTGAAGGATTCTGGAAGAAAAACAAGAGGAACACAAAGAAGCTGCCAACCGCTGAGGCAGTTTCACTCTGAACGCTGCATAGATTGCAGGCTTTTGTGAGCAAATGAAAAATGAATGAAGGACATTTAGTTGAAAAAAAATCTGATTCTGAAAACATTTTGGCTGGAGTGAGGCTTTTCGGTGGAGGCTGTTTCAGATCTGTCCTGCATGTATTTATGAGAACTGCTTGAGAGTTTTGAATATATTAACCAGGCCAAACTTTTTCAAACATGATACATTTATACAGCGGAGAGTGAAACTATTGCTTTGCAAGTCACACGGAAGTGACCAGGGGTGAAAGTAGTTTTTAATTCTTGCCAGTACTAATGCCAAAACCTTCATCTCTCTCACTTCATTTTTTTTTTAAAATAGCAAGATATTTAAATCATGTTGAAAGTTTACCAGCCAACCACAAACATGTGTGGAATATTGTTGGTGTAAGCTACTTCTACTTTACTTCCTGAGCCATTTCCTGAGCCTGCCTTTTCCCTGTCTGTACCTTTGCCTGTTTGGACTGCCTCATCGTTATTCGACCCTGCCTGCACGGTACACTGTCTTTTGCCTATCCTTCATGTGCTTCAGCCTGATCATTTGCTCTCCTGTGTATGACCCTGCTTGCATCGCTAATCGCTCTCTGCCTGTCCTTAGTCGGTGCCGTTGCCTGTCTGTCCTGAAAGCCATTTCTAACCCGCCTGTCTGGTGGTCTGCCTCCTGTCTGTTCCTGTCCCGTAACTGTGGCTTCAAGCTTTCTCCCAAGGATCTTGAACTATTGCTACAGCTCATTGGAATATTCCTGGTTTTCATTAAAGACGTTTCTGTTGATTCACATTCCGTCTCTGGGTCGCGCATTTGGGTCCTCCTGTCAAAACCCCGGCTTGACACTGGACGCTGTTCTAGGTGTGTACCTGCATTATGATGCATAAAATATTACTATTTTATCAGTGGCATTAAATGGTCCTTCAATGGCACTATTTCGTTTTCTTGAAAAAGCCAGTAACACCAGCAGTGTATAGTAATATAACATACCATTGTATGTCATGCAGTTTAATGTCCAAAATCCCGAACTATGCCTTTAATTCTTCAGGGTGTTTTTGTTGTTAAAAACTTTGAAACCACCAAATTTGGAGATATATTTTATTGTGAGTATAAACGATTGATACTTATGTAACTAATAATACTATGCTTAAACTGGCTTCTGGTTTATATTTATATACTTAATATATACTTAAATCAGATGCAGATTCCTGCAGATTGCCTTTCCAGTGTATTCACTTTCCAGTGTATTCACTAGGGCTTTGTATGTTTCAGCTTGATATAGTGCCAAAACACTTAACTTGTCGGATTGAATGCATGTATATTTCAAAATGTACAGAGTCACTTTTCCTTCAGCCTCAACCAGACAGAAGTACAAGTGAAAAGGTCTTGGCCCTCGGGATCGTCTTTGGGAGGAAGGTGAGGGCAAAACTGACAGATTGAATTTAGGATTTCTCTGTACGAACGAGGCCTGTTTGACCCTGAAGGTAACAAGGTAAATTGTAGGTCTCACTGTGGCAGGCAAGCATGCAGAGCAGAAATGATCGGAACTATTATTAAATCCTTCATTGTTAATAAGGTGAAAGGAAAGGCAAGGGTGAGGGTGAAGTTAGCAACCATTTTCTGTCATTAAACCTCCAGCTGTAGATTCTTAAACTTTGTGGTCGTCTTATGTGCCATTCCCCCTCACCCTTCTCGTTTGAAAATGGTCTCATAAGGGGAAAAGATTATTTACTCAGTTTATAGAGGCTTTGCAGTTACGTCAGAAATCTCCTAGCAACTGCATCTGGCATAAGGAACGTCCAGCAGACAGCGGAGTGTGTGGAAGATGAGAAGAGTGTTTTCAGGTGGGGCCTCGGGCTGTTTCACACTTCTGTCTTGGTTATGGTAAGGGTGAGATTTAGGCTTAGGTTTAAGTCAACATGGGATGTGTTGGGGTGAGGGGTAGGTTTTAGGTTAGAGTTGGAACTTATCTCATCCATAAATCAGGGTTTGCTTCTGAAAAAAGGTTGTTCCATCATAAATGTCTTGGAAGATTTCAATGCCCAGAACAAATAGATTAGATATTATATATCGAAAAGTTCGCTGAAGATTAAAATTTCCATGCATAATAAGGCTATTTTTTAAATAAATAATCAAATATTTTCCTCACCTGGGTTCACTGGAGCAACACTTAAACACAAAGTATTTCTCTTAGCTTTAAGGCTACATATTTTCAGATGAAATAAAACAACTTTTTGTTAACAAACAAAAAATGACAAGTAGGCTGGTTATAACAATTTAGTTATATTTTAATTATGTCACTTTGCTATGGGCCTTTTCTCAGGTCAAATAAAATAGAATTAAAAAGAAAATAATCTACTGCTGGCTCATATCGCTTTGCTTCTAAACTTAAAATCAAAGTTGCCAGGTGTCTCTCCACAAGTTGCAGGGCAACTTTGTTGGCAGGAAGAACCCTCTTCTTTGGGGGCACACTGGAGACAGAGACGGGTTGGCCAGTTTGACCCACTCGGGGTAGGTTTAACCAGAATCCCTGATGAGGACTTAACAATTCAAGCTCCCATAACCGTGAAACTATCATTACATAGATTGGAATCTCATTGGGGCTTAAATGAGAGGTTCTGTGGCTGGTGATGACTCATCCTTACTGGATTACATGGCCAAAATCATAAATAATGGTTCAGCATATTTCTGACGCCCTGAGGGGAAGGAGCGATATGAATTACTGATTTAGTTTTTGCTAACCGTCGAGGTCAGCCCTGCACACGGGTGTGCATGGGACTGAATGAGTGAGTGATCAGACTTTTCAGCCTGTTTTCAATCACATCATCATCGCCTCATGACGACCAAGCATTTACTTCACTCTTTTCATTTTAAAGGTTATTGTTAGGGCCTAAGCATCGAGTGGTGCAAAAGGTTTATTATATCATCAAGTGTCTTATGACTTGTTTGTATACATTGCCCACACAATCTCATTGACCCAACGTGGTCAGCCATATACAAGGTTTTCACTTCGTCTTTTTTTTCTTTTCTTGAATTAAAAGCTGATAAACAAGAAACACTGCGAGCAGGCTAACTGGGTGTTGAGACAGAGAGCAGCCCTACCTTGAAAATGTGGCTGCGGGGATGTGGGCATGTACCTAAACTGTGAGACACTTATCAGACACCACAATAAATACACGGCAACTTTGAAAAGTTTCGATATCCCAAGCTGATCTCACAAACGTAAGTGAAATGACCAAGTTTTTTTAACACCGAATTACCGAATTACGAACAGCGGAGGGTTGTAAAAATAGCACACGTGTCATTATACGCACACATGTTGAAAAAGGTAATTCACAAATCGTGATCCATGTAAGTTATGTAAAAATGTGAGTAACGTAAAAACAGAAAAACCTAATTTAAAAACCCTGATATTAAAAGTCGTTTACTCACATTTTTTGTCACATGGGACACGAACCCTGTTGTCCTGCGTGAAAGTCTGCGGTTTAAAAATACACAAACTCCTGGGACAGTGACCCACACCCCAAGTGAAGTGAGGAAGCTAACATTTTCCAGAACACCAAAGTCTCAAACGCAGACATGGAGACTATCTTACAGAAATGAGTCACTGAAAGATGAGACGGCACATTCATGCAGACTTGAATTTGAATATTCTCTACTACTGTATTGTGTCAATGATGAGTCACATCCCTCGAATTTGGGTGATTGCCATGTTTTCATTTCAAATAAACTGTCACGTTCTCCTCTTGCAAAGATGAGTACCTCTCTACAAAGCCGTCTCTAGATAAACTAAAACTGTGATGCTTCTCTTTTCACCTTAAAAGCTGACCGATACCAACAGGATGTGATGTGTGCTTAAGTTATTTCTGAGTTCAATTTCTACCACTGTCATTCCACTCACACCCAGACGGATGCTTTCAGCTGTGAGTGTCATGCCAGAGATAGTCAGCACTCAGACGATGATAATCAAATGATGCTAATGAAACAAAGAGGCCTGCAGTGCCTCGGGGCCAGCACCAGCCTGCTTCGGCTGATAGTACAGCCAATCACCTCGTGGCGCATTGAGCAAGACAGGAAATGGGGTGACCAGTAGCCAAATATTTCAGCTCTCTTTATCTAATAGTAGTACCTGATTACGTTTTCACTTAATCTTTAACAAAAGATTACAATTTTGGCATCATAAACTGGTTATATTTTAATAATGTAGCTGGATATTTTCAAAGGTGAATGAACTGAATTTAAAACTCAAGTTAAACCAGATGAAGCCATGGATCCCCCGTTTGAGGGATCTCATTACTCCGGCTGCCACTGTGGTTCAGCTGATTGTCATGCAAAAGAACAAGTGCTGTGACAGCTGTACCAAGAAGGGGCACAACAGGCAGGAATAAACTGAACTCTGTGTATCCAATTTAACCCTCGGAGCAGTGTGAACCTACATCATTATCGGCCACATTTGCTTAGCTTTTTCTCATGATCCTGCAGTGCTTTCTTTTACTGCTGCACTTGTGAATCCAAAAAGATGACTTACATGTAGAAAAGAAGCCATGTCAGATTAAAAAATCTACAGGCAGCTTCTGCTGGCTGTCCCAAGAATTTAATCGATTCCAAAAAGATTTTGACCAAGAAGTTATTTTATCACTGAGCGCTTAGAGGAATAGTTTGATATTTCCATAACATTCTTATCTACTTTCTTGCCGAGTGAAATCCAGTTCCAATCCAGTTAAACAAACGATACATAACGCATTAATTTGGACAATGGTGAGCCTAAAGTTTGGTTTCACATTTCAAACCTCCAGAGAGACACTTGCTACAATATCATGCTATACAAAATAATGACAAAATGTTCTAAACATAAATTAACTCTGTTGAAATTGAGAAGTTTGGACGTATTTTTACAACTGAAATGACATTTTAGTTAATACATGTAGTAAAGTACCAAAAAAAGGTACCATTGTATGCGGTATCAGTATAGGTTCAAATATGAACGGTACCCTACTTTTGTAGTTGTTTTGCGTTTCTTTCTGGCTGTTTTGCCTCTTTGTAGTCATTTTGTGTCTCTTTGTAGTTGCATGTTTTTTAAATGAAATTTTCTGTCTCCCTCAGCTGCTTTGCATCTCTTTGTAATCTTTTTGTGTCTCTTTACACTCGCGTTATGTTTCTTTGTGGTTGTTTTGCATCTCTTAATGATTTGTCTGTCTTAATGGTCTTTAAGTGACATGTTGCAAGTGAAGGTAGGGGGGCCCTGACACTGTGGATCACTGCCCCTGTGCCCAGCAGAACTGCTCAGCAATCCCCTGGTGCTCAGCAACATGTCCCTATAGAGAAAAAGAGTCACGTCAGTAATCTCTAGACTTGAGTCTAATGTTGAGTACAAAACAGAAAAAGCTTTAAACAGGGCTAAAACAGTCGGCCTATACATTTTTCTTTCTTAATTAAAACCGAACTTAGGAGGCATCTTAATTAACTTGATTACGAAAAAGAAAGTTTTCTCTATCTTGAGGCTAATTTGGGTGTGTGAGGGTGGCGACCCTGTCTGACTGTTCTTTGAAGTCAGCCAGAATACGAGGTCATGCACAACGAATGTCACTGGCTGATAACAGGGCAGGTGGTATTCCTTTTGTTAAGCAGGACCCTGGAGGTCCCCAGCGCTTAACTACATGTGGATTAATAAACTGATAAGCTTAATGAGTCCTGACTATCGGAGCAGGTGAAAAAGGGCTAATGGAAGTAATTACCTTGCCTGATCTGTCCGTTGGAGGGCAAGCCAGGCCTAATTCAAACGATAAAACAAGGGATAAAACTCACTGTGAGGAATGGAAATAAAATATGTCATTTGTAAAACATTATCCACGTGGACACAATAGCTGCATGGCTAAGTGAGCAGTTTATGAGGCACAGAATGGGGACGTGTAATTTGACTTTGAAAACATCAAGGGTCGGGTTATTTTGAACTGTTCTGCTTCAAAGCTGTTTCCATTACTCCAAACAGAAACCACTGACACACAAACACATTTAGATAAAGCGTTGACTGATTGGTTCACCTAGCTACATTTGACCTATTGGAGTGTTACTGGTGTTCATTTTAGATCAATACCCAGCCTCCATAGGGGCTGCTTAAATGTGTGGCATGGCTAATTAACTCAACGACATAAGCCTAACCAATGAAAGTGTGTGTGGGCAGTCCCTATACAATCCAACAATGAATTCATTTTCCTTCAGTCACCATGTCCTTCACTGCCCTTCAGTCTAACTGTAATTGAAACACATGGGTAGCTCAGCTGAGCGCTTAGTCAAGGACTCCAGGGATTATGCATTTACCTTCACTGGTCCACTGATATTTGAAAGATGTGAGTGGGTGACAACTTAACACCTCTGACATGAGCAGAGTAAACGGCTGGAAAGGCACTTAAACTGCCTCTACATACATTATGCAAGAGAAATGCACAGCAGGGCATCCGGTCACATGCTCCGAACTCCAATGTACATCACATCTGTCTTATCTGACCTATAACCACATCAAAGCTGCACAAATCAATATTCCTGCTTTACCAGTGGATTAAATGACCACATGTAATGCCAAAGGGGTCACTGTCAGTGATAAACCCACCGAGAATAATCACCTGAGTCTGTCATTCCTCTCAGCTCTATGGGGCGTTTTATTGTTTTTCAGCCCATTGTTTTGGATTAACAGCCGCTTTAACTTTATTGTTTTGATTCACTCTTAAGGCTCTCATCAGGTTTGTTTCCAGCTGGGGCTATCGCAGTGAAGGAATTTCACTTGCACTGATTAAGCCTTCATAATGATTGTTGTAAAAACGTATTTTTTATTGTCAGACAACAGCTGATGGTGTCCGTGAGTGCATTTTTGGCCAATGTGTCCCGCCTCTTTTGCTCTCCACTTGGTCTGTTTTCCTGCATGCAACCAGATCCCCTCAGCGCGATAGGATATGCACAAAGTTTTTTGAGTTGTTTAACAGCTAACAGGACAAAACGAGCTGTGGAGCATCATTATCCATGCAAACTGCTTCACATTCACTTATGAAACAAAACCTGAAGGAGCGTCCCTTTAACTGCAGCCGAATATTATAGATGGAGGGCCAAATGCGGCTGCTGAGGAAAATGAACGTTGGGCGTTGGGGTTGATAAACGCACAGACTGTTTAGTCTTTGGTAACAACTTGCCTAAACACACTTGTGTTAACAGCTCATGTTGGCAGGTCAGAGTGGATGGAGAGGTTTTAAACTCAGATGGATATATTTTACAGCAATGAGCAGAGAGATTGAGATGGAGATAAGAAGTGTTAAACCCACCAAGCGGGAAATCTCTGGGTATGTAGGACATGATAGGGGTCATTATTACATAGCTGTCAGCAATCATTAAGAAAACCACATTTTAGTTAGGGTAGGAATAATATTCAAATTAGAAATGGGAGCGACCTGCTGCTACATCTGATTGGTGCAGCAGGGAGATGGATGAATACAGTTTCTCTACAGCTGGAGGACAAACACGGATTAATTGGAGAAATTCCGGACAAATATTACTGTGGCACGGTCGCCCACCGATAGGAAGGTTGGTGGTTCGATCCCTGACCATGGCAGCCTACATGTCGAAGTATCCTTGGGCAAGATACTGAACCCCAAACTGCTCCCAATGCTGCGTTCATCTGTGTTTGATTGAATTCCTGATGGTGGCAGGTGGCACCGTGTAGGGTAGCCTCGGCCACCAGTATGAATGGGTGAATGAGCGCAGTCTGTCGTGTAAAATCGCTTTGAGTGGTCGCAAAGACTAAAAAAGCGCTACATAAGTGCAGTCCATTTACCATTTTAATAAGCTCAAATGTGTAGTTTGGGATTTTTGACATTAAGTTGTATGAAATACTTGCGGGTAGTGTAGTGAATGCAAAGCTATTAGCTTACTTGCCGAGCTCCGGTGTTGGAGTTCTGACAAACAATGGTTCTCTTGCATATCAGAAACCAGCTTCACTCGGCCAAATTCCAATTAATAGATGACTGCATTGTAGAAGATATAATATTTCTTTTTTCTGGGTGAACTGCACCTTTAAACCCACATTTTAAAAGCACAACCATCTTCATCTTCTCCATTTTTACTTCTCAACAACATTATCTCCTTTTTCACTTGTTAGCTGGCTAAACACTAATTAGATGTAGCTTGCAAGTTGTTGTTGAAGTTTGCGTTGCGTAGCAACAACAGTGATGCAGGGCACCTCGCAGCCTTTGAGCTCCAGTTCTCTGCATTTCTAACGACGCTCACAGTTCTGCTTTGTGCTCGAGCAGGAAACAAAGTCTCCGATCAGAAGACAGGCTTATCGGTAAATGAGACCCTGCCTCTTGGTAATGTCTATGAATTTATTTTTCATTACCAGGAAACAGAAAGACTAAGTCCCTCTCCTCTAATAAGGACTAACAAGCAGTGAGCGCAGAGGAATTGCTGCTGTGTATATATCACATCAGATAAGAACCCAGCCGTGCATCCCTCGCTGTGCTCTGCTCCCCACCAGCAACAATAGATTGCTAAAGGACGGCTAAATTGCCCAGTGATTGCTTTTTCGCTCCTCTGTCCTTTTTCCACAAATGGGGTGTAAGTGTTGAAAGACACACAGCTCTACCGGACAGCTGCGGTCACTCCTCAGGCTTCAACTGGCTTTTTCTCCCTCCTGCTTTCTTGTTTGCTCAGACAGAAGCTGACAGGCAGAGTAAATGCTAGTTGGGTTGATATGTTAAAAGGTCTCTCTCTCTTTCTGTCTCTGTCCCTCTCAAAATCTTATGTCTTTATTTCTTGTGTTGAGGGGTCCAACAGACTGTGGCTGGGGGGACTTGGGGATTAATAAAACTAGGGGCACAGTATCTGTTAGGGGTGGGAAAATAATTAATTCACTTAAATATTGCACATTTTAACCCCATGTCATATCAGCTCCCATTTTTTTTTGAGATTTGGCGGTTGTGGATGTTTAAGGGGAGATAGCAGGTCAGAAACAAATGACACATGAAAGTGGTGGACATCCTCTGAAAGCTGTGAATCTGAAGCTTAATTTGGGACGCAACATCTATATATGCAGTCTATAGACTAAAGCTGCATGGAAACTCTGTCATGGACATATATTGTATTGTGGTAATACGAGAAACACGAGTGCCTATCTTGCTCAAGATGCTGCTGCAATCAAGTCATCCGTTAATGGAAAATTGATCATTGGGTTGCTGTCAGCCAGTGCATTCCATGAAGCAGTCCAAGAAGGGGACTTGGGGTTAGTGTCATACAAGGCTGAGTGTCTTTTTGAAACCATCAGTGTGGGTACTACAGTGTTACACATTGTGGCTTTAAAGCAGCTTTAAAGATCTTAACACCATTTGAAAATGTTGTTTTACCTAGTTATTTTAGGAGTACAACTAACAGTCATCTTTATCGATTGATGGACACATTTTACATAAAAAATGTCAGAATAAAATTGAAAAAAAAAGCCTGAATTGGTAAATATTTAAACTGTTCGTTTTGTCAAAAACCAGCAAATGCTCACATTTGAGCAGCCGGAACCGCCTGGTGCTCTATTGTTTAAGAAAAAAAAAAAAAGGAGACCAATTTCCTCTTGAATGCCCCTGTGGTAGTTAAAACATGATGCAGCATAAAAAAAACTTGTGACAAAAAGTGCCCTTTTTGTGTGCTGGTGCCCCACTACATAAAGCAGGTGCCCTTTTAAACGTGCCTTTAAAACGTCCACATTCAACCAGTGCAGGAACCAGTCGATTTCTGACATTTTTGTGGAATTAAATCACTCGATTTAGTTGATAAAGAAGTCGTCCACTGACTTGAAGGCGGGGTTTTATCCCTGGCAGACGACATGTCCAAGTGTAAAATGCTACAACTCAGAACAATCATCTTTACCGCTTTACTTGGGAGCAATCGCAGGGGGATAATAATCAACACAATAAACAGCACAACAGATTGTTATTGTGTTTTCTGTCTTTCCGGTGATGCTCTGTGAAATCCACAAATCTTGACAATCTCATAATTACCGTGAATACATTTGCCAATGTAGACAAATACTCATTTATTACACTGCATTGTATTTCTCTCTTTGTTCCCCATCTTCATCACACACACACACACACACACAAAGCCTGACTCAGTGCCAACTGGAAAAGGCCCAGATCATCTGAAGGCTTTCTGTGAGGCAAAGTTGCCACTCTAAAAGCGATTATGTTTCATTACAGTGGAAATGGGAGAACAGGGTT
>CAFUXE010001577.1:83557-97165 GCA_903364295.1 Serranus cabrilla | reverse complement strand
CATAAAATGCCAAAAATATATCTTTAAAAAAAAAAAAAACAATCTAAGTGAGTATAAAGGGCTTTGACAGTTCAGTGCCCAGGAGGTGACCTGGCACATTTGAAACTCCATATAATGTAAATTAGTGTACTGTATTAAAAATGGCCTCCTGACTTTTCCACAAGCACTATTATCACAGTCAAGATGACCACAAACAAACATAAAAACACTATAAAGGGACAAAAAAGGACCTTAAAAAGACCAAAACAAAGAACAACTATTAAAACAGCAAAAGAATCCCAAGGACACACCTGACAACTACAAAGTGACTATAAAATGACAACACCAACAAACAAAGCAACTACAATGAGATCCAAAATGACTGCAAAGAGACACAACACAACTAGACAGAAAAAAACATAGTTTTGCATGTGTGTGTCTATTGTTCATAGTCCATCCTTGCTTGTGCTGTCTTGTCTGTTAAAATAAGAAATGAAATAATAATTCAAGACCCACCATGTATGTGTGTGTATATTTACCTATATATATCGACACACACACACCTGTGTAGTTGGTCTGGGTGACATATGTGTTTCTTTGTGTTTCACTGAGTGAGAACCAATACGTTGAAAGCCTCTGATGCAATGTTGACGTCACAAATTTGGTATTTTGGATTTTCAGCATCTGGCACGTTTGTTTGGTACCCCCTCCCAAGCAGGGAGGTGGAGGGCAGGTGGGTGGAGGAGTGGAAGAGAAAGACAGGAAGATGGGAGGTGGGGTTGGGGGTGGGGGTCCTGTCCTGAAAAACACACTCCCAGCACTCGCTGTTTACATCTCTTTGGCACGTCTGTGGCTGTTTCCATGGCGACGGGAGTAAAGATAGTTGGGATGTGTCAGAGATACAGTGCGCCGAGTGCTGCTGATTGCTGGACGTGAGTTGAAGAATGAACAGGGTACACAGGAAGTGGGAGAGGAGGGCGCCGGCTCACCATTATCTCAGCCGGCCGCCAGACAACTGCAGCTTGTTTTTTTTTTGGGCAGTGACTGCTTTGTTTGGCTTTTACTCGTGACTTTTACAGCTGCATCACGCATAATGCTGAGGCTCAAGCACACCTGTCATGAGAGTCAATGATAAAGTGCAGCAACATCAGCCACCGAATGACAATATTTAGCATAGTTTACATATTGGTAACATTATTTTTCATCCCTAATCCAATAATATCTTTTGCTCTGTAGACTGATGCCCAACATCTGTTTGTTGTCTGTTGCTATGGGTAACAACACCACCCCTAAGTGAAAAACAGATCCAGCAATTGAATTGGCTGAATGTCTCCCTGTCTCTTTTTTTTGATGGTTCAACAAATATCCAATTTTATATAATGTACTTGATTACGTGGCAGTTATGGGGGAAATGGAGCCAACTGGACAAGGCTGACAAACACAAGCCTGATAACTACTAACTTCTAGCGCGCAAGGTTAGGGTTACAGACACAACAACTACAAAGAGATGTAAAATGACCACAAATAAAACAGATTTCTGGGAGCTTTCGTTCTGTAATCACTGCCATTTGTGATGAGTGATGAGATGTTCAGTCTTGACCTCGGACACAAAAACACAGATACTAGCTTCTTCGAGGGCTTTGTCATCGCATGGCCTTCAGTGATGAATGGAGTTTGCTCGGTTGTCATGGAGATTGTTCAGTTGTCATGGTGTGGCCTAAGCACGACTCCAAACTCCATCCACTGCTGAAGACTGAGAACCGGGGTTGAATCATTTATAATCCTGTTTCCAAAAAAGTTGGGACACTGTTAAAAATTAAAAAAAAAGAATGCATCGAATTCAGGATAAGATTTACACAGCATCCCAACGTTTTTGGAATTAAGGTTTTACAATCCAGCGTTTGTATTTGTAGAGAAGAAGAAGTGTTAATAGCGTATCAGTCATTTACAGTAAACCCATAATCACTGTCAGACGAAGCAAAGAAACAAACAAGCAGTTAAAAGATAAATAGTTTATGTGAATCTCTCACATAGCATTTACCTTTACTCTATACACATTGTTTTGAACGTGATATACAGTATGTCATCTTTTTTTCTTTTCTTTTTTTTTCTCTTTTTTTTTTTTACAATTTGACATAATGGTTTTTTCCAGCATGCACTTTAGAATGCCAACAAAAGGCTCCACAAATACAGACTTCAAACTAGAATTTTCCTCACAGTAAAACATACGAAACATGAACTCGGATCAAAAGCCTGACAGTTTGAGGACACGATGGAGAAGCACAGCATCAGACTACCATGACTTTTACAAGTAAGAGCAATGTACTCAACAGTAAGACACAAAAATACATGTTCTGGATTCAAAAAAATAAACACCTTTTTTTTCCCCAAGTTACAACGTCATCCTAAAAATACACAAAGAACGGTACCCCTTTGTCAAAGAGTAAAGCAGCGTGTGTACTACACGAGGAGGATTGTGGGTACAGGGTGACAGCTAGCAAACAACTGTGCACAAGAGCTGTGCCACCTGCCAGTCCGTTCTATCAGCTTTCAGAGCTGCTTTTTCACTCCGTTTGCCTTCTGGTTTTAACGGTGCTGCTGAAATCACAGTGTGGATCGGCGCTTTTTGTTTTCGGGTGCTTATTGCAAATCCGATCTGATTGTTTGGGTACATGGGATTGCTACTGTGCAGATGTAGCCATTCTAGAAGTCCCTTTTTTTTTTTTGTATAACTTGGTAAACTTCTGCTACACTTTTGCTCAACCCCCACAAGGGGAAAAAGTTTGGAAGAATCAAGTTATGCAGTTTTTTTGTTTAGCCACCAGGAGTTTTGAGGAGTAGTCCGGTAAGAATCATTTGGTTTGTGAGGAGACAAACATCTGCAGCACAAACGCACGGTTATTGCATGTTAAATGCACGGCAGGGCAGGGGGGACTTCTACAATGGCGGCTGCATCCCAGGGGAACTCTGTCTCATTCATGTTTCTGCTAAAACTAACTGGAAGAGTGACAGCATTAAGTCCACTCATTGGTCTCCGCTGACCTGGCCTTTTCAAACTGCAGATCTTACCCTGGTGTTTTGGGATACACACTATAACACACAGCAGAGCAATTTAACCTACTGAAAATTACCAAGGGAAACAAAAGCAGAGATGACCATAATAACATTTATTCAACTTAGCACATTTGTCTCTCTATACTGTATATACTGTATGTAGAATTATATGAATACACTCCATTTTTAGAACACAAAGTGCCTCAACTGATACATTTTAATACACTTATTGCGAGGAGGGATACCACAGCAAGAAAAGTGATTGAGTGTCACGGCGCAACCAACCACCTTGATACCTGACTCGCCATCAAAAGACAGATGTGTGGACAGAGCCGCTTGGCCCAGATGTGCTGTGTTGTTGTCTTATTTACAGGAGCAATATCTATACAGTAGATAGTCTCTTTTAAGGACGTGTCCAGTTTTGCTTTGCTCTCCTTTTTTTTCTCCAAAGTTCCAAAAAAAAAACAGGAAACCCAAAAAATCAGGAAAAGGTAAATGCTTATCAAAGTCCTCCCAGGTTTCCTTTGGATCCTTCCTTTCCTGCCCGCTGAGCCACTGACTGGGCGGCTGGCAATCAATCGTTTTTGTGTGCCTCCTCGTCCATATTGTCCTGTAGGAGTGGCCTCATGGCTCCAAATGGGGTCCTCCCACTGCAATAGGTCCTCATACTGATGACTTATCCCACCGTCATTCAAATAGGAAATGAATCGTCTAAATAAAATATAAACACATCTCTAAATATCAGAAATGCATAATCTGTCTTTGCTGAACATCACTTGCCATCCACACACTGGCTATTTCCATTAATGCACATAAAAATTAGAACCTAGTATAAATGTATGGTGCTCAGTCAGCCTCTATCCACAATGATAAAAGCTCTTTTGTATATTGCACTGGGGGTGATTCAATAATTTGGTGTACAGACAAAGAGAAATGTTTGCAAGAGCTCTTCTTTTTTAATTGTTTGACTTTTTGCAGAGCTATGTGTAAGATGCATCTAACTGGGAGCCAGTTGCTAAGCAACCTTCTGCTACTGGTATAGACATACTGTAGGGATGGGTGAGGCACATCGCTGCATGATTATGTCTGCTATCCTGCACCTGTTGGTGCACAGAAGCAATTTATGAAATATAGTGAATGAGTAAATGACAAAGCAAAGGCTGCTTCTGTTTAATGTGACTTTTGATGTGGGAACTGTTCTAAGAGAGGTCGGGTTAGTGTGTCTGGTTTGGGGTTTGAGACCAGTTAATAGCCTTTAGTGATGGATGATATGAAGTGAAACTTTAGATAAAAGAGCTGAAATGGAAAAATGTATATAACAGTTTTTCTTGCAACTAACAAAATCTGTTGCTGGTGTAAACATAGACTGTGTAAAAGAGAAACGGCCGGACACCTTTCCATAAGTGAAGCCAAAACATTCCGGTTGCCCCCTGGTGGCTGGCTGCACTATAGCTCATTAACCCCGCCCGCTCGATTAGCGGATGGGACAACTAATAGATTTTCATTTTTTTAGGTAGTTCTTATCACTCTGTGTGTGTTGGTGTAGCATCATTGACAGCTGGGATTGACTCGCAATTGGTTGTGCAGGTGCATGGGCGGGAACTCAATAACATGGCTCCATCAGGCAATCACTACTGCGACAAAGTGCGTTCCACTGCCCATACTACAAAACTTTTTAGCGCCTTGCTTTTCTAACTATTCTGACTAAGAATCCTTTGCATACCATATATATTTGAGCCAGAGGGTCAAGGTTTAAGGTGCCTTGTTATGAGGAAGTAGAAGCTGCTTTCGAAAATGCAATTTTTCATTTGATTTTTAGTATGTACTAAAACTGCCTTTACATTCGGTTGCATGCATACTTTTGGGACATTCTACATCATAACATTGCAACTTGAACTGTGTCTGGATAATATATATGCTGTGCAGAGGATAGTGGGTAAGAATAGCCAGAAATTCATGCTGGCTTGAATACTTCAAATTGTGACTGGATGCAGTAGGGGATCCTGGTACTTTTGGCATAATGCATTTCATAGTATTGGAAGTATCTCCCAATTGTATGCATACTTTGTTAGAACAGCTGCAGTACTCAAAGTAAAAAGAAAACGTGTTAGTTAGAACACAGTTCATGGCTCCAAATATGCAAGATGGCAGCTCCCATATCCGTGATATTCTGGCTTCATCTTTGCACAGTGGGTCCATTGTATGTACAGTCTATGCTTGTAATTTGGACAAATTTCCAACCAAATCACATGGCACATGATGCAAAAATGATGGTGTCATTTGTTTACACAAATGATACATTTGTCTTAATATTATGTGACAATTATCTACTGATTAAAATGCTACAAGCAGCACCTTTAACAGTGCCATCAAGAGTGCATGTTACTCTGCAGCCACATGCAGGTATCTGTTGTTAGGATTATTGAATAACCCCCGTTTTTAGTGCACAAACACACAAAAACACAAATTCATGACCAGAGGGCGAGAGACTGTAATTTGACCCTCACACCTGCTCGGGAAGTTACCTTTCCGCCATGGCGGTGCCTTTCCCTCAATGCCATTAAGATAGAACGCTGCTCTCTGCTTGTGTGAAACCAGTAAAGACAACTTCTTTGCAGTTATCTGTGAGTAAACAACCAGAGACACAACAGCTTTGGTGGCACTCCATCAAAGAAAACGAAACACAAAGGAGGTGGGGAGAAAGTTAATCGGAAATAGCAGCAGACAAGCAAAAATCCCACATGCAGAGAGAAACCAACACCCAGCTGGTATCCAGTGTTTTTAGTCTCTTCTGTGGATTGTTGGTGAAGCCAATGGTGACATGAGACACAACACAAGTCGAGCATACCCCCCCAGACCCCAACATAATAACATTAAATGAAAAAATACTCCTTCAAATATATATAAATATATATATATATCCATAAGCTCTCCGCACTGTCTGCCTCGTCCTTTCGCCCCTCGCCACATTGCTTGCAGACGATGGTTACAGGATGATCCATGCAAAAACATGAGTGGGCCCAGCAGGAGCAGGTGAAGAGTGACAGACTGGACGTGTGCTTGTGTGAGTCGATACATAGTCCTCCATCCCTCCCGTCTCCACTCCCAAAAATAAAGTAGCAAAGCAAAAACAAAGTCACAGTCGTATGAGGTTAAAATGAAGTGACATCTCTCTTTCTTTTTTTGGAAGCACGTCTTTTTCAAGGTATCTAAATATAGCAACATCTAATATCCCTGATTATTCATGTGTCCTTTATTAAATGTTATGGCTGCTACTTCTGGAGCCAGTCAGAGTTGTTTTTATTGCAAGTCTCAAAGTACGACAATAGGGAACTAAAGGGAACTCCAAGTGACACAGGAGAACTGACTAGTTACTTAAGGATGTTAGCTAAGCACATCTATCTTCAAGGAAAAGTTGCTCAGGTTGCCCTAACATTAGTCTTAGCTACAAAGTTAAGTACTTATCCACTAGTCACAATATCTAGAACAGAGTTCAGATAGAATACCAAAGGTAGGTGGTTTGTTTGGGGTGGTAGGATGTGGGGTGGCTTAAACCAAAGTGGCCCAGGGCTGACGTCTCACAGGATGGAGGGGATAGGGGAGCGAGAGCGCCTCAGCGGGCAGGGCGATCCGTAGGGCGAGCTCACAGGAGACAACCTCAGGGCGTTACCAGCCATGCCTGATATGTTGTTTAAACTCCGGGATTTCTCATAGCCTTCAGATGAGGGGGGCGACAGAGAGGTGGTGGTGGTGGTGGTGGTGGAGGTGGTGGTTGTGGTTGTGCAGGAACAGGACATGAATACACACAGGCAGGCAGGCAGGCAGGCAGGCAGGCAGGCAGGCAACGATCCGAGTCCGAGCCAGCCGAGTGAACCGAGACAAGACAGGAGACAGGAGTGAGACATAGCAACAGTAACATACTGTATGAGTGCATGCACAGCACATTTCCTCACAATGTCTGTAAGGCAGATTGGAGTCTTCGATAGGCTAATGTGAGCTGGAGCTGCTCTTCAGGGAGAGATAACCTCATTGACTGAGTGAATCCTCATTGGGTAGAACCAAAGAACCATCTATGCTGGAAACCCTATCTGACAATGAACCATCCAACTGGTTCTTGGAATAAATTGGAATTAATTCAATAGCTAATTAATTGCACAATTTACTGTGATTAATTGCATTTTTTCATCTTTAGACCGAAGCTTGTTATAATGGATATTTGTCTATACATAAGAGACTTGTGGTACCTATAGAACCCATTTTCATTTAGATATCTTAAGGTCAGGGGTGAAGGGAGCCCAAGGAGCCATGCAAGATTTTCCCCTGCCATAAGTAATATTATTTTTTAATCCAATTTTTACTGGGGTTTTGTGTTGCATAATACAAAGTATCAGAATAAGTATAAGAAATCTCTAAATCTTATGTTAATCATAGACCTTATTTCAGGATTCTTCACGAAAACTATGACGATACTACGAACTACTACAATATGAGGGAACAGGAAGCGCAAAATCCTAGCTGTTCTTACTGTATTACATATGGCTCATAAACAAGTGGAACCAGATACAAAGAATCACAGTCCAGCTTTTAGCCAATTTGATTGTATTAATGTTAATATATATGTTATTATAGAGGAAACTGTCAGCCATGACGGTTTTCATATTATATATATTGGAAATAACAGAATTACAACTGAAAGGCTGATGTTTATGATTCTTTCCTGAAGGCTATTTGTTTATAATATTTTGGTGTGTTTGACATTAGTTGCAGCAAATGATCTATGTTTGCCATTTAATTTAGCTGGACTCCAAGGTAGTCATGCTAGCCTACAGCTAGCTAGGTAGGCTAGTTAGCTACCATGCTTATGTTCCAGCACAATGAATGTCATGATTATGAATGAATTAAATAATGAGATTACTTTCATGTAAATTTCAACCAGTTTGCCATAGAATGATGCAGGAATGGGTCATAAAGCCAGAAAATTAGTTAGCAATGTTAAACTTCTGGCTCCCTCGACTCAAAGTTAATGGGGTTTTTTTTTAAAATAGATATTTAGTTTGAGGTCTGAATAAAATCTGTGATTAACACAAGAGAATCTTCTCTTGTACGACATAAAACATTTATATTTACATTAGCTTGTTACCGCTGGTAATTGCCTTGGCGCTTCAAAAATCTTAAAAATTAGGTTAATTGATAAGATTATCTTTCTGTAATAAACTTTTGTTCGCCACAGAGCTTATTTCCTGCGATCTAAAGGAAAATTGATGTTTTGTCCAGGAATCCAGGACAATGTTAACAGTCTTCCATGTCGCACATTATTTAGCTAGAACTTTGGCTTCACCCACTCACTCAACCAATCAGATTGCATCGACCATCGATCGAAAGTTATTTATAAACATACATACATTGTGTACAATAATTTTACTCATATGTTTTATCATTTTAAACCTCTGGTATGATTGTTTAACATCTGGCAACGCTTCTACCATCATGCACATTATGTATAAAATAGAGTTAATGTGTGTAGAAAATCAGGTTGTAGCCTGCACTTACTGATGATGATGAGCATAAAAAGACTTAAAACTTAATTATATGTTCAGTTTCACACTTTACAAGAGCTCAAACTTCTAAAAATATAGCATATGACGCACACTGGTGCAAAATAAACAAGCAAGCCCAAGCAGCCAGATCATTAATGGAGCATGCCAATCAGCTGGCGTAAACACTGATGAGGAAAAGCTCATGGAAACGTGGCCTCATTACCATACTGCATACGGCACCATTTGTTTCATTGAGGGAGAGGGTGTACATTAAAATGGGGCTGTTTCTGAGGCAGCCGAGCAGGCAGAACAAAGGGCAGCTTGGGTCTTTGCCAACAGGTAGCAGGGACTAGAAAGGACCTGAGGTTTTTTTGCATTAGCGCCAATGTGGAGGCAACTGCAACCACAGACTAAAGCAGCTAAGACGAAGGCACAGCTGCATGGCCGCTTACGTTGGCTGAACAAGATTGGCGAGGTGCCCCACTGGAGAGAGACCACCACCATGTGCTTCTTGGAGGATCTGGACCACATGTAAAGTGGTTTAATGTGCTAGTCTGTCTCAGCACTATGTTTCCAAGTTAAGTTTCGACCATACATTTGAGAAAAACGACTAAACCTGAATGATGTGTCATCTCATTAGAGATTCTTACAAATAAGGGGCTGAAATTCAATTGAACAAAATCTCCAATTTACAGAGTGGCACTCTAATGGTATGATAGCATTGATTTGCCTGCTATCGAGTGAGTACAGTAGAACTTTGAGGCTATAGAGCAATAACACTGAGAGCAGGACGCTTAGATAGTTTCCTGGAGAGGCAGTTAACTTGTGATAGAAGGCAATTAGTCAAGGCTTACCGCTTCCACATTGCAGTGCAGATTAACACAACATTAATGCCTCAAGATGCTTGAGATGAAATGGAGGAATTAATCTTCCAAACATGCTTTAGGCCCTTGTGTGGTGTCTAAATATTATTTTAGTGTGGTCAAATAGAGGCTTTAATCAACAGTGTTTCATGGAAATATTGTCTTTTATGATTTTGCTGCAGTGAACATCTATAATATGAGCTACCGCATGACCATTTCCACTGTGTGAACTCCTAAGTCTATACATTTTAGTTCATGACCTTTCCTGCCTTTGAAATCGCATGGAACAGCAACTGGACTTTCTGATTATTCAGCAAATGTGAACTTCATGATGACCTTTAGCTTGGGTCAAAGTGTTTGGAAGGTTGAGCCCTTTCTAAATCTGACCTTTCCACCTGTGCACCTCTATGTGACTGACAGGCAGATCGTCTGGACAAATCTGACATTGTCCAATAATGTTTTTCTTTGGAGACAATGTTTGCTGTTAAACATCTAGTCAAGCTTTATGGTTAGTCAACCTTGCCAATCATTGCCAAACCCTAACCCTGGGGTCAACTCATAATGTTTGACTTCTTCAGTAATATATAACATTCTAATTGCAAAAATATAGAAGTCCATGAGAAAATTAACTTACTGATTTAATATCATCTCAGTAAATGTTTTCCAAACCAAGTCTTCTACAATTCATCGTGATGTTCATTTAGCAATTTATGGTCAAATTCAGAGAAGGTAAAGCAGGGTATGCTTGTGATAGACAGGTTGCTACCACAGGGCACTGTGTGTTTTTGTGTCTTTGATCCTTTCACAGTGTGTTTTCGGTTCATCAAAGTTACTGTAACATTTTAGTCACTTAAAATGTCTTGCTCAGCATTTGGCTGAACTTAAAAGAACTTAGCTGTTCCTTTTGGTTTACTGATGACCCTTGCTAACCAAGCTAGTGCTAGTGTTGGCTAATAACTTAGGGACTCCCAGCTTACGGACCACAACCCAATGGGTGACGTCTAAGCGACAGCATCCAGTCAATGCTCATAAAAGTCTGCTTGTACAAAATACCTATGGGGGTGTTTTGGGAGGGACAGTCTCACGATAAGATGTAACAGGTCTGATATGTCAGATAAAAACTTTCATGGTCAGTAGGCTATATTTGATCTGAATGTAAATACATTTATTGTATTAACAGTTTTAGGAGCAGCACTTGTTTGCGGTTTCAGTGTTATAAGTGAAGAAGTCAAAACTTTGAGTTGTTGGGATTTTAATTCCTCCGATTGTGAGCTATGTGAAACATCTGCTGGTGTATCATCACCTTAGGGGCAGATGATACACTGGGCAATTTATTTGGAAGCTGCAGATGGACAATGAACCTGGCAACAGCCAAATAAGTGAGACACGGGGTCAGAAATTTATTCAAGTGTTTCCAGGCAACAAGAAAACATGAATAAATTGTGAAGAAAGCAGCAGTTCTGAGTCAGCTGCATGGACACTGTTGGCCCTCAGAATTGCTTAAAAAGTAGTGCTGTGTGTCACTGCTGAGAGCCGCAGCAGCAGATCCACAGGTTACGTTACCTGAGCTGACTAGGCCTGAACAAACCTTCCCCCCTCCAGGGATGTTGGTGTCCCAGTCACTAAGGATATGGATCAGCTGATGAGGATTTTGACTGATTTTCTGTACTTTCATAGTAAAACATATCCCTTCGAGATAAAACCTAACCCAGTATTTTAAATGATGACTAATGAATGAAGAATGAATCAGTATTTATGCACAATAACAAGCACTGATTAAAAAAGTATTCTCTAAGACAAGAAAATATTGTATGACTTTAACAAAACTAACATGATGAATTAATCCATACTTTTAAAGTTCAATAAAATCCTTTTGAAAAGCAGTTGAACTCTACATGCAGTTACCTGTTTTTCGCATCCCTCCGTCAGCAGGGCAGGTGTAGTCACTAGCAGCAAGCAGGAAGCAGGTCCCCGTACTCCGGCGATCCTGTTCCCGAGTGCTGGACCTTCGCATGGGGACCCTCTCCTCTGGAGACATGGTCAGGTCACTACCCCCGCTGCAGTCTGCCGACAGAACTGCGAGAAAACAAACAGGCCGAGTTAGGGAAAAAATATTTTTTTCGTTTTTTTTTTTTTCTTTTTTGCTGGTTCCAGTAATAAATTTACCATCCTGTATTGTTTCCTAAATTCCTAAATTATAATATTCTGAGATAGAAGATTTGAATCCTGAGCTGATATTGAAATTTAGTAATAACTTACCATACTGTAAAAGCTCCAGTAGTGGCATCAATAATTCCCTGATTTTAAGTAATTAGATAATATAAATTGGTGTAATCACATCATTTCATTCTTGATACAAGTTGCTAGGAAACTAAAAGTCTGGCTTTTAATGTCCTAAATATTTCTCTGTAAAAGCAACTTGAAGCTCCTCTTGGTGGATTTTTTTTTTTAAATGAATGAATGTATTAACTGCTATTTCTTATCTGATTTATTTCTTATTATAAAGACATTGTCATGAAACTTCAAAGAATCTATTGATACTGAGACATACAATATATCCTAACATAAAAAGGGAAAGTACCTTTTATTTATGGAGGTCAAAGGTCAGACAGTGGCTGAGTAGGCTGAATTCATTCTGTCATAGAATTTAAATCTTGAATCTTCCAAAAGGTGTCTTAAAGTGGTTACATACATAGTGCTGTGTGAAAAGACTGATGCTAAAGCTAACAGTTCCAGGAAGTCATGTCAGCATACTTACCAGTTTATGAGCCATTTAGAAGACTATCACCTCTACAAGGAGAATGCTAAAGCTTGACAGGCCTGCTAAGTCTTGTTACAGTGGCTAAACTATGATAGGACAATCACTGTTTGAGGAGTAGATTACCGAATGGTCAATTACATAAAAGACATAGTAGCATAATACTGCTTAATTAAAAAAAAATCTGAATCAAACAGTCATAATCATATTATAATGTCAAATAACTTCTATTAATAGTAAATACCCAAAAAGTTCATTTCTTTAGGTCATTATAAAGGTTAAATATCAGTGTTAGACCATTTAATCCCAGAGTAAATCCTCACACCTGAATGAAATGAGCCTACAGTACATGTTAAATGAAACCTTAACCATGTGACATAGAGCACAAGACAATCCAAAGTACACTGAAGGGGAAAGTAACCTTGCAGACTCTGTATTTGAAATGACCTCTAAGGAAATCACAACAAAACCAGATTGATTCTGTTTTTACATTTATTTGAGACATGAATTATTCTATGCTTATTAAATATAAGGTTCTGGGGCCTAATAAACAAATAGACTGTGAAGAGCCCATAGGGTGCACCTTCCCTCGAGAATGTCTTCTCTAGAATTCAAAGAAAGCCCGTATACAGAGGTCGACACTAATTTCCATCAATATCAGATGTGTAAGAGTAAATCACTGATGCGGGCCTGGAGGGAAAAACCGCCACCTACAGTCAACAACAGATGAACAATCCCTACTTGAGGAAAGACTTGGACACAAGGAATTCTTATCAGAATAGGGTATTTCACACAATCATCTCCTCACCTCAAAACCTGCCTTCCTTATCACTGTGGCAACCAGAGATAGAGGCTGCAAGACAAAAGAGCTCAGTCTCTTGTGAGGGAGCTGCTGTGGTTGGAGTGGTCCTCAGGGGAAAACCATGTCTAGTCTTATGGGGGAATCTGTCAAATGGACACTGCTTTCTACCTGAGATGAGGTCCCTTATGGATTCTTGTTGCTGTCACTACATACATAACACAATTCATGGTAACCTGAACTTTACTTCCAAGGTGTGGTTGGTCACATATCTGCACCAATATGACCTTGGTCGGCCATATGATCTTACCTGATCGGTTGCGTTCTAGTACCCTGCTCCCCTTGACGTGGCACAGGTCACCTTGGGTGCTGTTGCAGGTTGTGTTGAGATCGGCTTTGCAGTAGATGGGGGATCCTCCCTGCACCGCCTGAGGGATGTGTTTCTTTCTCTTCTTGGGTAGCTTCTGCTTGGCCATAGCCAGAGAGTAATACATCCCAAAGTTATTGACGATAACGGGCACAGGCATGGCTATCGTCAGCACACCTGCCAAAGCGCACAATGCGCCAACGACCATGCCTGACCAGGTTTCTGGATACATATCACCATAGCCCAGTGTT
>CAFUXE010001577.1:56948-71946 GCA_903364295.1 Serranus cabrilla | reverse complement strand
TTGATATCAAACTAAATTTACCAGTTGTTTGCCAATTCTTGGTTAACCAATTCATGCCAACCTAACCATTGATTTCTAACTAAACTCACACGCCAAATGGGAAATTTGCGGTCATAGTTGCCGGATTGGTTTGATGTTTTCCAGCCTAATTGGTGCTCAAAATCCACTCAAACTGATAAAAAGATGCCCATAGATAAGAAAAAAAACAATACAAACAGTTATTATTGTGTTGAGCCACAATAAAAGATAACATGTTTTAAACAAAAACCCCTAATGTAAGTTTTAGGAGAATGAACTTGAAAACGCTGTTTCAACCATACTGGGTTTGCATGCCCTCCTCCCACTCGCATTCACAAAGAAACAGCCTGTGGTCGTATGTATACATACTGCTCCTTCTGTTGTGTTTGTCACCTGCATGCTTCTTAGACTCTCAGGATACGAGGTGATGAAAGCCACACACGTGCACACAAACACATGCTCACACACATTCTATGAATAGGTTTAAATCCCTGAGGCAACCACTACATACAGTATCTACACACCACTGTGTCCATGTCAGACTCTGCTGTCAATCACTCAGAATCACACAGGAAAACCATTTCTCCATCACCAGTGGCATCAATATAGCAGGGTGCAATGCAGTAGGACATGTTGATTTATTATACTGACTATCTTTACATGCACAAAATATTTCAATTTTTTCGCCCTTATTGTTTCTTACTGTCTAAAAGTTAAATATGCTGAGTTTCACGATCACAGTTTTCCCCGTTGCAACTACTGATGCCTCACATGTGTGTGTCTGTAGGCTATTTCTTAAAAAGTTCAGTTTTTTTCACTTCAGCTGTTTATAAAAACGTAGTTCTGGTTTCTTTAACTTGTTCATAGTACATTCTACCACACAACAGCTTTTGGCCATTTTTCAGTTTTTTGTTAGTGGACGAAATTGTCGAGAGGGCCTTTTCATTCAATACAAAGGGAGAGATGTTTTGATGGGGCTTGAATGCAATCTGTCTCTATTGTCAAAGTCGGAATGTTGTCATTTCTAAAACAATGGAATATAATGAGCATGTAAATTTAGTTGCTGTCAGTCCGGAAATTTTGTCCTTTTACTCTTGTTCTGCTCTTTCCCTAACTCAACCTACTGAAATATAGAAGTAGACAAGACACAATAAAGAAGTCAATAAGAAGCTTTTTTTAATGTGCGCCAGCCAGACAAAGATCTTATTCACTTCTTTGACCTTTTAAGTGTGAATGAAGAAGAAGTAGAAGAAGAAGAAGTGGCTGACAAGTCCTTATGTTTATTTATGCCGTTTTACTGCTGGTCTCATTGTAATGCACTCTGAATAGGACAGTCTGCTAAATGCACACAATATAAATTAAGTGCACTGAGGAGGTGGGTATAGAAAGTTCGTCTCTTCCTGCATCATCATAACATCTGACTGATCCGTGGGTTTGAGTACAGCTCGTGTGCAGAGTGAGTGTTTGAAATGATGGACCTCCTAACAGGTCCTTTGGGGTTACACGACCTTTTCATGTCTGTCTTCTTCAGAGTCCAGGCCATTAGCTATACACACAGGCAGTATATCTGCTTAGACATGCTGTGTGATGACTGAGCCAGCCTGTAGGAGGAGACCAGTGCATGCTGGGAAACACACATGATGTCTGTATTTGCAAGTTCTGTCACATCGAGCTCCCCATTCTAAAATTAAACAGTGGTTAAATCAACATTATGCAGTGTAGTTAGCTGAATGGCTCATTTAAAGACCATCGTAGCGCATACATAATTAAACCGCCAAGTAATTGATTTCCATCTCAGCCTTATTCTATGGAGACAAGGCTGGATGATACTTTCTTTTATTAAATAAAGCGGGATAAAAATAAAGCAAGTGCTTGGGAGGACAGTGATGAGTCCCAGGGAATATCAGAGACAGGGATGGATAGGAGGCTAGTAATTAATTGCCCTACATTACAATCAAGTCCCCAACCAAAGCATGTTTTTGTCAAACACAGGGCTGCACTTTTTCCCTTCATCAGCTGCCGCCATGGTAACGGCACCTTTCCTTTTTTTTTTTTTTGACAGCTCAAGATGTTGAATTGCAAAGGGGATAATAAATTGGAGGCGGAGGAGGCAGCGGAGGGGGAAATGAACGGGTGTGCTCTTTGGTGGGGAAAAAGGGTTTCCCCTCTTTCTCGCTCCCTCTCTGCCTTCCCCTGAACAGGATAAAAGAATCATTTTTTTTTGTTGTTTTTAGTACAGGCAGATGACAAAACAAGAGCGGCGTTCGCTGTCACTCACTCCGCTTAAAGGATGGGTTTCAATAAATTGTTTTCCCTGCTAATTTAGAATCAACAACTGACAGAGGAGCGGGCGTCGCCGAAAAAACAGATCCCCGACTCCTAAGCGAAGAAAGAACAAAAACACAGCAGCGTTTCCACATGACAGGAGGATTTGCTGTTCCCTCGTTCTCTCCGTCACCGTCTCCCCCGCTCACACACACAAACTTCCTCCCCGTCCTCATTATACAGCTCGCTGTGACATGACAGCCAGCTCACTCGGGGAACCCTTCTAAACCCATAGCTTTTGGCAACCAACCAGATGCCTGGGCTAAAAATAGCCTATCAAAGATTTCCAGGCGTTCTAATTTGAATAATTCATTTTCACTTTAAGTCGGTGAAGTCTGGCGTTGGAAGGGGGAGGAGAGCTGAGGTCCAGACGGATGAGACCCTGCCAGCCTGTCTGTCGCCTTATTTACACAGACTCAAAGGGTCAGGAGAGAGGCACACAGTGATCTTCATTTTGCACGCTGTGATGTCGATAATGCCCAAAACAAGATTTTTAATGACTTTTTACGTCACCCCACGGAGCGGGAGTGAAGAGTGAAGTGAAGTTTTGTTTTGGGCGGCGGATACATACAAATATGTCTTATATATTTTTGTATAAAGCAAAAAAAGAAGCTTAAAATAGCCCGTTTCCAAGCAGAACTACTGGGTGCAGTTATGTCAGTGACAAAGAATATTAGTAAAGAAGTTTCCAAAGGGACATGCCTCCTGCTCACCTTTGATTTAATGGAATTTCTATGAAGTTCATTGCGTGATGAGCGGTTCGTGAAGACATATAGAAGATAATGGCTTTCAAGACAAAACCAGTTCCTGAAAGATTTAGCATCGTCTGATCTGCTGCTCCCCTGTGTGAGCAATGTTTCGGGCAACAAAGATGAGCAACATTGCTGCTAACAATCCATGAAGTGGGTCTAAAATAACTATTATCTGCCACCATCATGGTCCTGTATGATTAACTTCAAAATATATTCCTCAGCTGTTGTTTCCTGTCAAAGCTGCCCCAGAAACAAATGCCTGGTTGGAAAACAAAGAATTTAAGAAAAAGATTAAAGTCAGTAGCAGGAAGACAGCATGTGAGAGCTTATCGTAACATCACTCAAAATAAAACAAAAGCTGTATTCAACCTCTCCAGTCAGACGAAAATAGTCCCGCTTGAAGATCCCGGGGAGACTGTGATACTAAATATAACAACACGCCTCTGTCTCACTGCCTCTTCCTTTCATCTCTTCTTCTGCCCATCAATATTTCGGCGCTCTGCCTATAGCTCAGACGTGCCATTAACTCGTGAAAGCTGATGTTTATGGGATCACGTCTGCAGTACGGCAGTATAAATGTTAGACATAACTGCGCTGATGTGTTCAGTGCGACTCCATGCATAGACAATGTAGCGCCAGCACATGAAGGACTCAGTTTTGTGGCTCTATGCATTTAGATGATTTAGAGATCTAATTCTACTTACAGCTTGTAGAAACTCACTCAATCAAAACAATCAAATTGTGATAAATGTTGAATTTATTTCCTGTTGGACTGGACCAACATGTGAAGCTCTGACATCAACAGAAAGAAAGCTTTCACCCCTCCACATTCTATCACACTTTAATGGCAGCATCCATTATTTGCCCCCAAGCCACCGAAGTTTCTAAAGAAAGTTGGCGCCATGCAAATCAAAGCTAATCTTAATAGCCCCAAAAGATGCTATTACATACACCCATCTCCAGCTGAGGACACTGACTGCCCATATTCCCAATAAAAGACGCAATCCTTTGATTCCGCATTCAAATCCCGCTCCCAAATCCTCAGAGACTAAATGTGACATTAATCACATTTCAAGGCTGGGACACATCTGAGAGTCCGACATGATAATCTGAAACAGAAGAGGATCAGAAAGACAAGGCTGGAATGGAAGTGGAGTCGCCTCATTTGACTCAACAGCCTTGATATTCCACTGGTCCGCGACGCGTTTGATTCAGCGTGGCACAAAGCGCTCTGGGCCCGGCTGTCTCTTAAATTGAGGAAGTGCGGGTTTGACAACAGGATCGGGATCCGTCGTGTCGTTGAGGTGGAGGAAGACGGACACGCAAGGTGCTTTGTGCCAAAAGCGTGTGAAGCAGAATGGTGTCGTTATTTCACATTTGTGTAATGTGTCTTATTTTAGGTTGATTCAACACTGACTGCTTCTGTCAGGGAAAATATTGACAAGTTGAACATCCAGGTGGCTCAGACACACGCTGTGAAAATCAGACATCCAAGGGGATTGTTTTTGGCATAAAATCCCGTCTCTTACTACTTTGAATACCTCATACGAGCAAAGCAAACAAATATAGCACAGGCAGATCATAGCAAGTGTCTCAAGAAACCGTGTGGAACATGCAATATGACTTATGTAACAAAATAACAATAAAGTTTCACTATCATTGGAGAATGATGTATATGAAACAGACCTGTGCCACAAGACAAATCAGACAGATGGGCATCGGAAGCACACTACTTAAAAATCATCTTATTCGGCCTGTACATTTACATTTCTTGTTCTCTGCTATCAGGTCAGGTCTTAAAGATGTGTGCATGGGCCAGGCTTGATCTAATGAACACCACAAACTGCCAGCAGGTTTGTAAGGCATGTTATCTTGACATAAATGACCCAATATACACCAATTATAATATCCAGAAACTGTTCAAACTTAAATTATCATCAGTTTGTCACATTTCTGACGGTCCCTGAATGAGTCATGTGTGATGAATGCTTCAGTCAGGATAAATAACAAAGTTGAAGCTAAAAATTGAGAAATGTCATGAAAATCTCTTTGTTCAGTTCAGTACAGTAGTAAAACCTGACTTATACCTTAGATATGATATGGAACAATACAACTTTGGCCAATGACAGCAGCCACAGACTAAAACATGCAGAAACACCGGCGTGCTCCTTTATGAGACAATATCTGAGTGAGCATTGTTTTGTCATAAGAAAAGAACACGCTGCTTAGCGTTGAACTTGGTAAAACACAGACTGGAGCGCTGCTTCCTCCTTTCATCCATTTGTAGATGCAGAAGTGGAGAGGAACATATGATTTGTGTGTGTGTGTGTCTGTGAGTGTGTGTGTGTATTTGCCTCCGTACCACAGCGTAAAAATTGATGTCAGTATCTGGGCTTTTTTTCTGTTGTGATTAAAAGCCTAGTTGGCAGGCATTTGCTCAGCCCTCCCAAGATTTCCTGAATACATGAATACATTATTGTCATTTAAAAGAAACAAACATGCAATTATATGGAGAGCAGGAATAAAAGAGAGAACCAAGCCTAGTCAAACCGCTATACATACCCCCCTTTGTGTGAGACCGAGTCCACACACGGAGACTCTGAACGCATCCACACCATCTCCTGCAGCCCTTCCCTTCAATTGCAACCTGCTAAAAGACAACATGTCTCTTCTCCAATAACCGAGCGTGTTATCTGTCACTTTGCTATTATTGTGTTCTGATGAGCTTCCTGCTCCAGATTTCATGCGCTCAATTTAGCCAGAAGCTCCACTGAAGTGGGTCACACACAAATAGCTGGGCTGGCAGGGTCCAATAAAGAGCAGTCTGGGTAAAAAAGTTCTCCTCCCTTGTTGTGGTACAGGTAGTGCCAGACTATTGTAATTCAAAGCCAATGTGAGCTGTGGATATAAATGATCTCAGTTTGCCATCTAGTAAGTCAGCGGGGGAGACGGCTCTGATCAATAAACAATGGGGGGTGACGTCTCACACTATAGTTCAAGGTCAAAGCTGATGCCTCCGGAATGGAGGTGCAGTTTTACGCAATTGCAGTCTGGATTCAGCAATTCCTGAGAAAGTACAGGAAATGCAAGACAGAGACAATTATCCAGTATGAGGATTTACACAAAAGAGGCATGATTAGAAACAGGTGACAGTGATGTAGAGGGAAGTAGTAAGGAGTGTGGAGGTCAGAGCCCTGTACTTAAAAAAAGCAGGATTTGGGGGTAAACAAAGGGTTAAAGATACAAATAGATTGGATTAGATCAATTTTTTTGTTTGTTGCATTTTCTAATTCTATTAGACGTTATCCGTCATTAAAGTCGAATCAAATTTTGAAGCAAAGTTGTGAAATGTTGCATTCAAGAACATGAGAATTAGGAACGTTTCCATCAACTGCTTTAGAGCAAATAAACAAGGCTGCATTAACATACTTCAGTCAGAAGATGGCAGTGTGATGTGTTGCTGTAGCCTATTTGTCTGTAAACAGTAGAAGAAGAGATTATGCGAGAAATAAAACGGGAGAAGGAGAAGAGATTGAGCAAGAGAATAATAATAATAATAATAAAGAGGTTGCTAATTCGACAACTTTTTCCCCACCCATGAGCAAAAAAATGTCTTTAGGAATTGGATTCAATTGGGCAACTTATAATTGTTCTTTGTCAGAAAACAGCTGATCAGTCTGACAGATGGATGGATTTGCGATTCCTGCGTGATCTTGTAGGAATCCACTTGCCGTGCAGGGAAAATATTTGAATAGGGAAGGTTTTTATATTTATGAAAGTGCACATGTTTTCCAGCTGCTGAATTTCCATCTTGCGTGACTTCATTATTCAGTCTGATATCATGTTCTGGTAAGCTGTTTTATGTCTGGGAGGAGCGGTAGCAGTTACAGGAGCAACTTTTCAAGATGATCTGAGGAAATGATTTATACATGCACATGAAGCTTTTATGTCAGGGGAAACCATATATGTGTAAATGTGCCATCATTTTCACAACAATAGGCTCCGATCGTTCAGTTCTGAATTGATATAAAACATGTTGAATGGTTGATCTCTCATTTTGCAAGACAAACTCATCAGACTGTTTCTGCTCCGTTCACTGATCCCCACAGCAGATCAGCATAATTCAACATCTTCAGGGCCGTGGCTCTCACAGAGACGAGGTAGGGAAAGCCACTGTTGCTATGGCAATGAGGAACGTGTAAGCGGCAACTGAGGAGCGCTGTGACAAAAGACGAGGCCAGATCCGACGACGCTCGCACTGATCGGCCCTGAGCTGAATGCTGATGTGTTTTGACAACACGACGTTCTCGAACCGACATTCAACCAGAGACTCGTACCTGAGACTCTTTACTCTCATTATGTCTGGCAGCACTCAGCTACCATTATATCAGCTGAATGCAGCAAGCATTCAACCTTTAGACGGTGATCACAGCGTCATATTACAGCCTTCACCAAAATAAAAGTTACTTCTGCAGTCTGGTGGTGCTGCCTTTCAACTGACACACAACTTTTCATCTACTGATTTTTGATTGGCTGTATTCAACAAGACCTTAAATTTTTCAACTAAAACTACTGATTTTGATAAAATGAAGTCAGGGACTGAGAGTTTGTTGATTTACACTGGCAATTAGAAAACTATCGAGCAGAGTCAGCTACAGTTTATTTACTCACATTTATACTGTAAAGGTCAGACAGAAGATGTAATGTTAATGTCAGTTTGTCTTGTCCTTTATAATTATTAATTTTGTTGGACTGAATAACATGCACTTTAGCATATACTACGGTTATCTGTTGGAGCTGATATCAACCTGAAGATCTGTGTTGATATTATAAGTGAAACTGTCAGTCCGTAATGGCACTGGAGAGCACAACACTTAAAATATAAATCCCTCTATGGTCAAGTGAACCTAAATGAAAAAGTTCCTCAAAACAGTGTCATTTACCAATCACCTTAACGAAACCACTCACAACACGACGTGTGTTATCGCCTTTCTCCTCTTGGACCTGGATCTGTCCTCAGCTGGACAGCAGGACGGCCCTGCTGAAGTCTGATTGCAGGGCCCGTGTAACCCTCTCTCCCCCCTCAGGCAACTTGAAATTGCAGGTCCTACTTTGCTATTATGCTCAGAAAGATGGACGCCCACGGGCAAACTGCGAGTTGCCATATAGAGTAGTCCGGGCCAGTGATATAATCCCTTGTGGGATTTACTGTTGACCCACTAAAGGTCACAGAGAATGTAATACAGGCAGGCTATAGAGTGGCATGATAGGCTTGAGTTTCAATATTGATGCCTGGGAGAAAATAGTGGTCTGAACAACTTCCAACATTTGTGTGCATGTGATGCTTGATATGCTTGACTCCTGCAGCCATACTCAGTGACATGATGAAATTAGGACAAGGCCAAATACAAACAACAAATGGGGTCTGATGAAAGCAACTGTTAAAACCCAACTGCTACACAGACATACAAATAGTTGTTTTCCTGTCCTCCTTTCCTTATTATTATGTTGTAGTGGTTTGACTCAGGCTTGCGGCTCTTCTGTGTGGAGTTTGCATGATCTCCCTCTGTCAGTGTGGGTTCTCTCCAGGTCTTCCGGTTATACTTGTATGTAGTTTTTTCTACCCTGTAATAAATCCTCCTGTGGCAGGAGATAAACACGTCCTCCACACAAATCTAACAGTCCGCACTAAACGGTCACGGTTTGGCTAGGCCAACAAAAAGACTTGCTGAAGGTTTGGGAAAAAATGTACACGGTGAGGTGTTACAAGAAATAGAAAGACAAACGGATTCAACTCCTGGAAGTTACTGAACTTTGAACAACAACTTTGACTTTTGGTTTCACATGGGACACAAGCAGCGTTCTCCTGGTTCCAAGTCCTGTTTGTTTTTCTTACTAATCAATCCTAAGTGGATCTTTTTGTTCTTTATACTTGCTTCCGACTTTTTCACTTTATAAAGTTACCTCGGCCTTGACATATTTCATAATTATTACGGCCACTAGAGGGCTCTGCTGACTATAAAGATGCATATTTAAGCTGATTGAAGCAGCTGTACCAACCTATTTGAAAATGAACTTCTTGCTATAACTTTGATACTTCGACTGATATTCTGCTAGTGTCGGCTTTTTAAAATGTCCCTTTCTGCAGTTTGTCCCGAGAGACAAATCACAACAATTTGCTCTCCAAATGTATTGCCCCAATTGTTCATACCACATGTAGTGGTTCTGCCTCCCCTCCCCCTCCTTTCTGTTTCTTCCAGGTGTAAACGACCTGATTGGGATCCACCTGTGGAACTGATTTCCACCTGCTGAGCCAATCAGAGGTGGTGTGTGGCAGTTTAAAAGGGCCCACAGTGAGGATCACTGGTGGCTGCCATCTTGTCCTTTTAAGCTCTGTCTGTGAGACTTGTGTTTTTTCGTTGGAAAACTTTAACATATTGTGCAACACTGTGGGGATGAGGTTGGGATGTTAGATAAGTTGGGTACCCTACATTCTGCAACACATAGGTACATTTTTATTGGACACCTTAGGTTTATTGGTTGTTGCCACCTGTGTAGTTATTTCAAATCTGTTTGTAGAGAAGCCAGTTAGGTCTTTGGTTCCTGATTTTGTTTTGTAGTTAGTTACTTATTTGGCATCACCACTTTGTCCCATTCCTTCCACCCAGTTTGTGAAGCTTTGTTGCATATTTTTTGTTGGAGCACTGTAAACTCCAAATTACTTTTCACATCACATTGACTCATGCAGTTCTTTGGTTGTTGCGTAGTTATCCTCATAATTTTTAAAGAGGGGATGTAACAATTTCTATGAAAAATCGAAATCAAGATAATTATTAGTTTAATTGCCCGACCCTACTTCAGAGTCACCCTCACACTCTGGACGAAACCAGCTGATACCTTAATATACCATAGAGTTATTTAAGTCTCTGTGCCAAGCTTACACTGATACCGACGCTCCACCCGACCTCTAGTACGACAGCAAACACCACCACCCAGACCGTTGAAGTAATCGAGGCTTACTGTAGTTTTGAAATTGTAAACCCTTGCCCTGCTTGGAAAGAAATAATCACATTACAGTGACCCAACTCAGTAATGGTTAACAGCCCAACGCTGCCTTTGAGATAGCTCCTCTTTCACTGCTAATGGTCATGTCATACACAGAGATTTGGAGGTGAGATAACCATTAGTGTGATCCAAATTTTGACTGTCGACCACCGTGAATCACATTTCCTCTAAATTGGAATTTGATGTCTCTGCCAAATTGAGCTGATATTCTACAAGTCTCTCGGGTTTGACAACCTTAACAATGAATAAATTCATTTTTGATGTAGCTGTAGTCACACTCCCCTCTCACCTCTAGCAGCTCCAGGGACACACAGAGGCAGACGGGAAGCTGGAATCCTGAATGTTAATGTAAATGAAGGTCACGGCAGTGATATTTATTTATTTTTTCAAATCAGACCTGTGCTGGTCTGGGATCTGGGCCTTGTGACTGATGAGTGTCCCGCGGCTAAATGTGAAACACCACCTTTTCAATCTGACACAGCTCGTTTCCTGTGGCACAGGGAAATATAGAATCAGTTTGTCTCCACCCATGGGAGCTATGTGCAAAATAATTGTCCAGGAGATGAATTATTTATCTGAAGGCCTTGTACTGACGCTACATATGATTATTTTAAACTATGACAGAAATTGTTTTCCACTGATATTTACCATCTTGTGTCCATCTTAATGTAACAAAGACAGTTGGAAATAAATGACCATGTATGACTTTTACCAGATATATTACTGTGGATGCATTTCTGCTGGCAAAACACTGACAGCACTTCACACACAAATCAAACCAGCTTATTCTGTTGAGATGACCTCCTCCCGACTGCGCTGCTAATCTGCAATACTGTTGGATGTCTGATGCAACAACCAGGAGGTTTTTGCAGCCGTTTATTCTTCAAAAAGGATCAAAGCCTCACGTCTGTTGCCACTACTGTAAATCTATTTGTGGCTTGCCTGCTGAATTATTCATATCAGATGTGTATTCTGGTCCTGACTGATCACTCAGGTAACAGTGTCATGTTAAAGCTCGCACTGAATTGTAGAGGTGAAGTTCAGGCTTTATTTCAAATTCTCTGTACAGTGTATCAGAACTTGAAAATCACTGCTTAGTATCGTTCTCTCATTTTCTTTCTTCAGTATGTCATTTTGGAATTATTTACACGTTCCATGTGATTAGCTTTCAGTGCAGATTTAGATCATAAGACTAAAGACCAGATAATAAGACTAGATGGGTTCAAACAGGCCGTGATGCCAGATGGGGCCAGAGGTGAATGGTTGGTTATTATTTAAAATCCAATGCAAAAATCCCATTCTCAGTTGACCCCGTGGCGATCCTACTACAAAAACACGTAATTTCCTTTGCTGTCTATGCGCTATCTTAACATGAACTGTCCACTTTTCCATGATGTATTCATGGTCGCCAGAAGTTGAACCAAATTATTCAGAGAATGTTCATGCTTTCCAGGGGGTGAACCCTTTCCAATTTTGGTCCTTAAATGAGCTTTCTGAAGCACCATCCTTAAGGACAAAACGTCCAACATCCAGACCTTAGATTTGTAAACCTCTACCTGAACACTTGGCTATGCACAATTAAAATAGGGTCCTCCTTTTTGGCACTTCAGATCTAAATTTGGATAATAACACTCCATAGTTACATCATATTTATGCCTAGGTGTCGTGGCAATGTGCCAAATAGCTCTCCGGAATCAAATATAGCATTAGTAAAATAATTACATTTCTGTCAGAAAGCTGATTAGATACAAACCCTCAGGGAGAAGGAGACTGAGTGAGACGGAGATAAAGAGACAGCAACTGCGGGAAGGAATAGCTAGTGATGCTAAAAGGGAGGCATGAAGAATGGAAGAGTGAAAGGAAAACTAGAGAGCAGAAATTCTGAAAGAGGAGAAAGAGAGACAGAGGAGGACAGGGAGTGATGAGACCGAATGTGGCTGCTCTCTGTGGCTCGCGCTACGATCGCGACCATCCATCGTCCCACCGTTCCTCGTTAAATAATACAGATAAGATGGAAAGGCTCTCGTCGTCCACATCCATTTAGCAAAATCGCAATCTATTGTGGAAAAGAAATGTGCTTAATGATTCATGAAGCGGCTCCCATTACTATCACACCAACTTTCAGAGACAAAGGAGGAGCTGACTGTAGCAGCTCTGACTTTCATCAGACATAGAACAACAGAAAAAGGAGCGCAGCTGTAGTTCTGGTGACCAGGTGGACACGAGTGCACACACCACGTACGTGCCGGGTCACGGACTTGAATCTTATTTTTCACCTTCAATCTAAAGACACAGCAGTGATGTGCTTTAAAGGTCATAGGTCAGTACTGTACTAATGTCATTTCTGGGCAGCATGGTGGCAGCAAAGAAATTCCTTCTGATGGAGTGAGAGATTTTCCTAGAACCTTTGAGGTTTGATGCTTCAGATTGGTGGACATGCGGTGGATAAAAAGCAGCACATTGACAGTAGGCTAAGTGTTGAAATATACACTCCCATAGTCTCTAAAATTCACTTGAAAAAACATGGTTTCTGTTGTTGCAACTTAATTTGTAGCAAATTAAACGGACACTTCAACTGCTTTCAGCCTGGATGTTGCAGCTCACACTTCAACTGCTCTCTGCTCTTATGGTGGAAATACACCAAATCCAACATACCAAACCACCCCAGTTATGGGTTGGTATGCTTCAGCTGGTGGGCGATGCTTAGCTCAACTGTTTTCCGACATGGTAGCCAGATCTCATTTTCCAGCGAAACATTAAACTGAGGTTGTTTTTTTTTGCATTCAGGGTGAAATAAGCAATGCAATAACAGTATATTGGTTTATATTTGATCAGTACTGGCTTTTTTAAAAAGCTCGATCTGAGTTTTCTTGAGTGTGCTGTGATGGATGGACTCAAGGTTGAGTCATGATTATGCTAATTCAGATTCTCTGAATGGTCTGTCAACACACAGAGTCATTACCATCATGCAACACACAGCCTGTTTCCTTCGGAAAATAGGATTCTTTGACTTATAATATGTCAACATAACCTGTGTATCTCTAACTGTACTCTGTTCTACTGTTTATTTCAATTACTCACAACTTTTAAATACAACTAAAAACATATTTACAACTTTCAACAGTAGCAAGCAGTTTTCTTTAAAATTTTAGTCTGTTATAACACAAATCTGAGAGCCAATACACACATTTTTTTCACTTTCGTTAACATTACAAGATAGGTATTTCATGTGGTGTTGCAATGATTAGCAAACATCGGTTTCTGCCCGGGTCAATCAAAGTGAACACCCCCTGAAATCGGAACAACAACTCTCAAAGTTGGCAAAAGCTTTTGTACACATATCATGGCTCACCGGATTAGTTTCCTTTGCTCCCATTACAACTTCAAGCTTATAAACACAATGAGATCCATGGAAATGGAACAATCCAAGGAGCGCATGAATGTACCATTGGCCTTGGTAGAGGTCTGCCCAAGAAAAGTGCCATTGTAGTTGACAATTATACAAATTTAGGGTAAAAATTGCAGTGCCTCTTTCAACAAGATCTCCAACCTAAACGACAGAACAGACCATTTGTCGACACATATGAGTGTTTGCCAAAAGCGGCTTGCTGTATAGCCGAGCGTTCCAAAAACGGTTGTAAAAAAAAAAAGGCTGCAGTTTCTGGAAATTTATGCTGCAAAACCACTGACCTAGATTTACGGCAAAAATGCACCTGGTAAGGTTTTATAAAAGACAGTTTAAACAGTAAATAAATGTACGTAAATGCTGAAAGTTAAGTAGTTACAAGGGTAAAGTGAGCCATGGCAGTTACATCAATATTGTAAGTAAGGTTTAAAAAAATGTGATGCAGAAACCGTAAGTCACATAAAAGCGTAAGTTATATAAAAAAAAAACGTGATTCACAAAACGTGGGCCACAGAAGTTACTTAAAAACGAAGTTATGTTAAAAGTCGTTTTGTTTTCACACAGGACATGAACCCTGTTCTCCTGGGTGAAAGTCCACAAAAACGTAAATATGAGTCGTGTTTTGCTGCCTGTACAAACAACAGATATTGACATTTTGACGGTCTGCCCCTTTATATATCTTACATATTACTGGATCCAATACATCACCAAACATGGCCACAAAAACCACAGTCCTCAGTATGTATTTGACCAGAAGTCCTACTTTTAACAGTCAGAGTATAGTGTCTAGTGAAACACAACAATGCCCACAAAGTCTTTAAAAACCTATAAAAGTAAATTCTCAATTCCTTAGCAACTGGCATTAACCGCCTCCTAGTGATGTTGTGTCAAACAGCTGAGTGAGACAGCTCCCAGACTACAGCAATTACAATAATGGGATTTATTATTTCCAATATTAAGCTTTCATAATAAGGTTTGAAATTATGATAATCTGGATAAAGAGTGAGCAAATCTGCATCAATTTCACTCCAATGTGGCTTCTCATCAAATTAGCGTGCTCGCTCAACCTCAACATGCTGCCAGGCAACCTGCACAGCACAAACTGACATTTGGGAGCAGCCAGCGTTCGGTGTGTTAGCACTGTACCATGCAGACAGCCTGGCACGCACTTGTAGACAGACACACGCGACATCACATCCACACGCACACACATACAGACTGGAGCACCAGAAGACACACATCCCACTTCTACCCCTACTTACCTCCTCACTACCCAAACACACAGTCTGTCTCTGTCTCGCACACACACAGGCAGTGAGCCATTTTAGCTGGAACACAGAAGAGCAACCCCCAGCGGATAGATATCAACGCTAGGCATTATGGGTGAACCTATCTGGCGTTTCAGATCGAGTTAGGGCCAATTAGCCTGCAG